>JAJOOS010015629.1:0-21324 GCA_029582725.1 Solanum chiquidenum
CAGCATCAACTACACTGGGTAAGGATGCCTGGCACTTCCAAAGCTCAACCTACAGTTTTTGACATTTCACGACTATTTTCTTAGAAACTTTAACCTCTTTCGCCTTGAATGGACTTATGAAATCCGTGAGGACATCCAAGAAGCTGTGCCACATCTCCTTGCTTATAGCAATAATGAAGGAGAGCCAGCCTTTCAAGGTTGGTCGAGAATGGCTGTGCCAGTTAAAGAATTTAAGATTACATAAGTTAAACAACCAAATATAGGCGAAGTAAAGCCAGCTGCTGTAACAGCAGAAGTTACTTTCAGTATCTCCAGCTACAAATCACAAATAAGGTCAAAATGGAATGCACTTAAAGAGCACGATGTTCTCTTTTTACTGTATTCGTCCTTCATTCGAGCCTCTCAGTGCTGAAGAGGCTGCTAATGCAACTGTACCACAGAGGCTTGGTCTCCATTGTGTACGCGGCTCTGAAATAATCGAGATGCGTGATGAGGAGGGAATTCTCATGAACGATTTTACTGGGAGAATCAGGTGAGACGAGTGGAAACCCCCCAAAAGGAGACCTTAGAACTGTTACTGTTGCGCTTGACACAGCACAATACCATATGGATGTTGGTGTTATAGCAGAGAAAGGTGCAGAAGATATTTATGGTACATTTAATATATTGATGAGGAGGAAACCTAAGGAGAATAATTTCAAAGCCATCTTAGAATCTATAAGGGATCTGATGAATGAAACATGCATAGTTCCTGATTGGCTGCATGATATATTTTTGGGCTATGGAAATCCTTCTGAAGCACAGTGGACTAATATGGCAGACTTCCTTGAAACAGTAGATTTTAAAGATACCTTCCTAGATGCTGATCATGTTAGGGAGAGTTTTCCTGATTATCAGGTATTTATTGTCTTTCTTTCTCTTTACCATTATGCTGCTGTGTTCGTCATACTCTATATCTTTCTCTGTTTCCTCATCTTCTTTATTCTAGGTTTGCTTCGTCGACCAAGATGGCTTAGAAAACTTGCAACCAAGCCCCCCCTTTAAGATTAAGCTTCCTAGGAATCTCAAAGGGAAAGCTCATGCCCTTCCTGGAAGTGAGAATTCTACTATTGCTTCAGCTGATGCTGCAGGCATGCCAGAAGTTCATTCTGAAAGAGACAAGCTTATCGTCGAAGCATATATCCCTCCTGATCCAGGTCCATATCCTCAGGATCAACCAAAGCGGAACTCAGTTAGATTTACCGCGACACTGGTATGCATTACATCACATCATAGTTTCCTAAATTCTTAAATGCTGTCATCTGTTTTCTCATATTTGAAAAAAGGGCCTGCCGAATGACTAGTACTTGTCTAATGTGAGTATGCAGTATTTAATCAGGCAAGAAATTTGAAGATTCTAGTAGCAAAGTGAAATATGAACTGGCTTTATAGTTCAGTATAAGTTCAATATGACGTTATAGTAATACTGAATGCTGTATGGGATTCTTGTGTCGGCCTGCTACTTTCACATTGAAGTGAACATGTGGTATGGGTTCTTATTTCTTCTATTTTGGTTGGATTACACAAATGGTTGTGGTATAAGGTAGTTCCCTTCCATCCAACAGAAAATCACTTGTTTCTAAGAAGGCTGAATCTAATATGTGCTTGTGAGCTCATAAATCTTGCTTTAGTCAAAAAGTTTTGCCAATTTAATTACACGTAGTGCTACAACCCACAGATTTCAAGTACAGTGGGACTGACATGTTTGCAGATCGAATTTTAAATTGCCTACAAAGTGGGCAAGTGCTTGACATGTAATGAAATATATCAATGTGGAACTTGAATTTGGTTTAGTGCAATATATTTTAAATCCAGCATGTGATACTTGTGCAGAATTCAGCAACTATATGGTGCCTCATTAGGTAAAATATACTTAATTCGGATTAGTGATAAGATGTAAGAACCCCTGAACTACAGTGAAATTGCTAGTTACACACCTAAACTATGGGAGGGTCCTATTACTCCCTAAACTTAATTTTTCCACATTATTTGAACCCCTGAAATTAATTTTTTCTTATTATTTTAATCCCTGAGTTATTTTGGTCCAGCTTTTGTTGTTGTCTAAGTGCAGTTTTTGAGTCTTTGCTGCTGTTTTAATCCAGTTTTTGGTGGATTTTTGGTTTAGTTCTGCCTGCTGTTTTGATGCCGTTTTTTCTGCAATTTTTCTAGTTTAAATCCAACGGCATGAACAAGAACAACAACATGCAAACTTTGTACACCAAATAAATGAAAGAAACCTGTGAAAAATATCATTTTTACGAGTATGACAGCTTCATAAATGGAGTTAAACCTGTGCAAAATATCAAGAATAATTTTATAGATATCAAAACCAGTGATGCAACTTCACTGATATAAATGTAGTGCAGAAGTGCACTTAACCGTGCAATAGCATCATCTTAATAGACACTGATATGTCACTCTGGGTGTAGTTTCCAAATGTGCAAATTTTGATTTTAAAAGTACATTTGTCTAGTCTGATTTAGCTTCGGAAGTTGGTCAAGTTAGAGGTCAATGAATTATGGATGGAGGGAGTGCTTGGGGATTATGATAGGCCCATTATCCACCGAGTTTAGAAGGTTGTGATTGGTCCAAAGGGCGGGTCATAGACGGATTTCTCGGTAATCAAAAAAAGAAAAGAAAAAAAGATAGTTGTTCTGTTCTACTCAAGATTATTTGATTTGGCCTGTGACTTGTATGTTGTGTTGGTGGGCATTTAAGTGCGAAATTAGTGAAGCTTTAGTTGTAGAGAATCCCAAATTGAGCATAATGAACATAAAGGTTTCATATAGTCGGCTCCCACTAGATAGGGAGTGAGGCATAGTGGATTGCTTGATTTAACGAGATTGTATCTGTTTGAAAGGCCAGAGATAAAGCAAAGTAAAACAAATCTGTGCTCCTCATCCTGGTGTTATCTTTCTTCCATACAATCAAATCAAATTTCTTCGACTTCAAGTTATTGCTCTCTTTCACTCTCCTTGTAGCTTTCTCTTTTCAGATTCAAGTCTGATTGCTTTAATTTGGTTTAATAATCTGATTGTTCCACTTAAGTTTACTCTGAAATTTTTGCTTTCTTTGGCGTCTTTCACTCTCCTTGTAGCTTGTCTCTTTTAAGGTTCAAGTCTGATTGCTTTAATAATATGATTGTCCCACTAAGTTTACTCTGAAATTTTTGCTTTCTTTGGCGTATGTAGGTTGGAGCAATCATCTCAGGCGTTCAGCCAGGTTTATCCATGGTTGTGGTACGGGAAAGACTGATACGGCTGTGCAGGTTTTGAATGTTCTCTATCATAATTGCCCTTCTCAACGGACCCTGATAATCACTCATCCGAATCAAGCTTTAAATGATCTTTTTGAGAAAATAATGCAAGTAAGATATTTTCTGGGTCTTTGATATGAGTTTTATGCATTTGAAATGTGATATTTGCTGCAATTTGCAATCTTGTTGTAACTAATAATGACATTCCACTGCTGTTATTACTATAGTGAGATGTGCCAGCTCGCTACCTTCTCCGGCTTGGTCAGGGAGAGCAAGAATTAGCAACTGATCTTGACTTCAGTCGTCAGGGGAGAGTAAATGCCATGCTTGTTCGGCGGCTAGGACTGTTTAGTGAAGTTGAACGCCTTGCAAGGTCCCTTCAACTTCCTGAAGATGTTGGTTATACGTGTGAAACTGCGGGATACTTCTGACTGCTTCATGTATACTCACGGTGGGAACAATTTTTAGCTGCTTGCGCTGCAGAGCAAGATAACCCAACCATTGTTCAGGATAAGTTTCCATTTAAGGAATTTTTTTCTGATACTCCCCAGCCAGTTTTCACGGATCAGTCTTTTGGAAAGGACAAGCCTTCAGCTAAGGGGTGCTTTCGTCATTTGAAAATGATGTTTCAAGAGCTCGAAGAATGTAGAGCATTTGAATTGCTCAAGTCCACTGTTGATCGGTCTAATTACCTGATGACCAAACAGGCAAAAATTGTGGCAATGACCTGCACTTAAAAGGAAGGATTTTCTTCAAGTGGGTTTTAAGTATGACAACCTGTTGATAGAAGAAAGTGCCTAAATTTTGGAAATTGAAACTTTCATCCCAATGTTGCTTCAGAGGCAGGAAGATGGCTATGCTCGGCTTAAACACTGTATACTGATTGGCGACCATCATCAATTACCCCCTGTCGTGAAAAATATGGCTTTTCAGAAGTACAGCCACATGGATCAGAGTCTCTTCACAAGATTTGTCAGACTAGGGATTCCATATATTGAGCTCAATGCGCAGGGTAGGGCACGACCAAGTTAAGCTCGGCTTTACAATTGGAGATACAGAGAACTGGGGGATCTGCCTTATGTGAAGGAGAATGTGGTCTTCCATAAAGCAAATGCTGGATTCTCATATGACTACAGTTGGTAGATGTGCCCGATTACAATGGCATAGGTGAAAGTGCCCCTTCACCGTGGTTCTATAAAAATGAGGGAGAGGCTGAATACATAGTCTCTATATGTATATGCGATTACTTGGATATCCTGCGAATAAGTTATCAATCTTGACTACTTACAATTGTCAGAAATTTTTGATCCGCAATGTTGTAAACAGAAGAAAGATGTGTCCCTTATGACTTTATTGGTCCTCCACACAAGGTAAATATGCTCTTTTACCACTTTGAGCTTGTATCTGGTTGTTCCAGTGAGGATCTTTATTTGAATTGGAAAGCATTTCTTTAGCTTATTCTTCTTCGGCATGTTTCTTGGGAATAAGGTGTGTGTGTGTGTCGTGGGAGAAGGGATGGTTTTGTTGAAACGCGCTTTTAAGAGCTGGGGATAGTACCTCAAATGTCATGAATAGACATAATATGATAAGATATGAGTGTTAAGGTCGAATAACCTCACATATGTCTGTATTTTGGAATGAATGCTTCCCTCTTATCATTTCTAGGGGCCCCCAAAATTTATCTTTTAATTTTTATTAGTACAAATATATGTCATGTTTTAATAGATTTTTTTTGTGTGCTCTTTTAAAATCAACGAAAATACCTACTCGTGAAATTTTTTGTTTTTATATCTCAATTTTTTTTTATTTCACCCATTTTAATTTATGTAACTTATTCAATTGACTATATTTTAAAATAAATAACTTTATATATTTAATAATTTTTTTATTTGACATCCCGACATATTTAACATTATAAAATAATGCTCGCGCGAAGGTGACCATTTTCACTAGTTAAATAATAAAAGAAGATTAACTAAGTTGAAAACTGTCTGAGGTCCAAAACAAACTCTCATGAAAAGTGAAAAGATCATGAGATTGAGTTCTATTCCTTATAAGAATTGGGAATGTAGAAGTAAGTGGGTAGAGCTTTATGGACATCCAAAATCCTAGCTAAACTGTTCTGGGAAAATTGAAATTCGGCAGCTTTTACAATCCTAGGTATGGGCCGTGGTTCACGGCTCATGGAGTCTTCTCGTAGATGACAGTGAATATTCAGTCCCAGTAGGGGCGGACCCACGTAGATGGTTTCGGGTGCTCGAGCACCCATTGACTCCGACAAATTTTCTGTATATATATAGAAAATATGAAAAATACGATATTAAATATAAATAAGCACCCATTGAACAAAAGCAGTCGTGGCTGCACTGGTTTTCGTTTGAAATATAAGATGTGCAAAGCAATGCGGGCAAGGGTTCGAATCCAATCAGCCCCACCTTTTTCTGCGAATTTTGCACCCTTTTTTTGTCTTTTTCCAGCGATTTTTTTTACTTTTTCCTGCGAATTTTGCACCTTTTTTTTTTTTGTTAATTAAGGCTTTTTTTACTCCGAATTTTATACCTGTTTTGGTTTTTCCTATTCTTAATTAGTTTAGGCTGACCAACTTTTTTTTTATTTTTAACTTTTCCTATGCTTTAAAACCTTTTTCACGGCCCTGTTTTTGAGATTTTTTTTACAAACAAAACGACCAAATCAATCTTCTTCTTCTTGTTCAAAGAGAAAGCAGCCAGCCCAACAACAAACTTCAAGTTTTTTTTTTTCCAAAATCAAAGTACAAAAGCAAGGTAATAAGATTTGATGTTTGGAGATTTTTATTGCTTATGGCTAGTACTCTCACGTCTGAATTCTTAAAATAGATTCCACATACCTTTTTTGTTACTTGATAAATAGGTTTAGAGTCTCACATATTTAGAGTCTACTGCTTCTGTGAAACGAACTTTCTCATTCATGAAGTACATTAAAAATGAACTTCGTATTAGTATTGGTGATGAATTTTTGAATGGCTGTTTAGTTTGCTATGTAGAGAGTAAAATATTCACAAATGTAAGCAATGATGCTATTATTTATCGTTTTCAACATATGAAAAGTCGTCCATCACAGTTATGACTTTAAGACTAGTAGGTCATTGTGACTTATAATTAGAGGTTGTTTTTTATGACGATAATATTAATCGTTGTTGTATCTTTTTACTTTTTTTTATTAAAGAGTTTGAGTTAGTATACGTTTACACTATGTAATTGCTAACAATTTTATGTTAAAGGAAGTGAGCACCCACAATCTTTAAATTCTGGATCCGCCACTGAGTCCCAGGATGAGATCTACGTACGGTCTGTGTAATGTTCTATCGTAGTCTTCAGGCTTCTATTTTCCAAACTCTATGAATCTCATCTATGGGCGCTTGTTTACGGCTCGTGCAAGCTTCTACGACCCATCTTATGCACTCGTGGTTTGGCAGCCCACTTTTACATATCTTCAATACTTTTTCTACTATCTTGTTTCTACGCCTCGTGAAACCTTTTACAGCTCTTACTGGTTGCTCGTAAACCTCAAACTTATTTCACATTCTCTAATCTTTCATCTACGACTCTTGGAAAGACTACGATTTGTAGAATGGCTCGTAAATGACAAAATCTTCACTGCACTCCTGTCTTCTAACATTCAGCTACCAAAATCTTGTTTTCTTGTAAAACATTGACAAAATGCATCAAATCTACTAAAATGTGCTCAAAACAAAAATCCTAAGTTTTAAGCATTACAAGTGTCGTAAATCCACGACGCATCAGTACTTACTGCTTTCAAGTAGTTACTGTTAAGCCCACATTCTTGTTTATGGTGTTCATAGAGTCATTTGCTATTTCTTATTAGTTTCAGGTTCTTAGAAGCTCCATAGACAAGTGTGGTGTTATGAGTAGAGATTGCTAAATTCGTTGATCAACTTGTGTCTACGTTTTTCTCCATGCTTAATGAATTTTCATAAATTATTATTGTTCACATTATCTTGCGTATTTTTATTAAATATTGTCTCAGCTTTAAAAATCAATATAATTGAATCAAATAGTTAAATTGGAAATTGTAGTGATTCGTATCTCTATAAGGTGCTTTCAATGTGATTCCATAGCATCAAATAGAATTCAGTTAGGGCATAACACACTTGATATTAGAACTTTGAATTTGAAAGTGTCATAAAATTGTTTGTGGAGCTGTGTCTGGTTCATATAGAGGCCACCTATATGAATTATATGACTACTAGGACATTGTAGGTGTTTCTTAGTTTTCTTGATTCTAGATTGAGTTGTACATCTTTTCTCTTTAGGATAGTTCTGACATATTCACTATTTATGCCTTGTGAAAAAAACTTAAACTCGTGCTTCAAGGCACACCATCCTACTGTTCTACCTTATGGAAATAATTTGAACTTATGTTGCAACTTTTCTCAAATAGGTGTTTGTCATATATCTATATCTATCTATCTATATTATCTTGAAAACATGAACTCTTAATTTGAATGTTAAATTACTATAATATTTCTAACTTAGGTTGTGACTTTTTTGATAAGTTGTGACTTTTTTCGAAGGGTTTTGATTTTTCGATGAGTTGTGACTTTTTCGATAAGTTGTGACTTTTTTCGAAGGGTTGTGATTTTTCGATGAGTTGTGACTTTTCCAAAGAGTTGTGACTTTTTCAATAAGTTGTGACTTTTCCAAAGAGTTGTGACTTTTTCAATAAGTTGTGACTTTTCCAAAGGGTTGTGACTTCTCGAAAAGGTCATGACTTTTCAGATAAGACACAAAAAATATTTGTTCAAACTACCCTTTGTTGACTGTAAATAGAGGAGCTTCCTCTCATTTTTTAACCACAAACTTTTTAATCTTCTACTCTTCTTCTTGCATTTTAAATTTTGTTTTGTGTGATTTATTGTTGTTGAGTGAGTTCGAAGTTTAGCGGAATATGAGGTACCACTATTCTGATGAAGTAAGTCGTTCTATCCTAAGAGGTTATATTCCATAACCTCGAGTACTTGAGAAAAATAATTTTGATGATATAATAATTATTTTTTTGCTTAATATATACATTAGTATGTAATGTACCAATATATGAAGTTAACATGATGTAGTCTAAATTCATTTGTATTTGTCAACAATTTCTCTTGAGATGTAGATATATGCTTCTGAAAATCTTTTCCAAAATTTAGAAAATTGTCACAATTTGTTTTTTTTGATGCTCAAGACAAAATAATGACTTTATCTATCAATGTTACTTATGTGATTTAAACTCTCATGAAGTTTGCTTCAAAATAGTTATTACTATATAAACATTGCTCTATTGTTTTACTGATTTACTATTTCTTAATATTTCAGTATTTTAGACGAAAAAAAGTTTATATGACTTGTAATAACGCCAGTTGAAGTTTGTATTAATTTAATTTTTATTATTTATTTAATAGTTTATTTTATGAGATAAATATTTTCATTAATGCAAATATATATTTATATTTGGGTAGGTATTTGTATTTAAATTAAAGTATTATATATGTCACAAATGTATTATCAAGTTAACAAGATCTTCTAACTTTAAAATATATTATTTTAAAATGTTCCGAGTTTTTTTTTTTAAAAACAACTCACAACAAATGTGAAAATATGTGAATATATAAAATGTAGTTGTTCTCTTCACATGTTCATATGACATCTAAAAAATTTAACATGGGATACACATGCAAAGCACATTTGGTTAGATGACAAGAAAAATACAAAACGAATATTGTCTATAAGGTAATATTAGTGAGATAAGACTAATGACATAATTGAACCTCATCAAATTGAGATAAATATATACATTATCGTATTTAACTAATAATTTTTTTTATTGACCATTTTTATAGGTTTGCGTGAATAAGAGATATATATGATGATCCACGTTAAACATTCACAAAAGAATCTGCAATATTATTTTTTGTTAAACTTATTATTCAAATCTTCACTTAAATAAGCAATACTATTTACTATAACATATATTTTTGGAATTGGTAATCACGTGCAACACACGTGTCAAAAAACTAATATATATATATATATATATATGGTCATTGATGTTTTGAGACAAGTATAGAAATTACTACGTCCGAAATGACAAATAGGTAATGTCATAAAGTACAACAACAAGCCCAGTAAAATGGAGTTTGAAGAGGATAGAGTGTACACAGACTTTACCACTATCTTTGCAAGGTAGAGATGTTGTTTCCCAAAGATCCTCGGGAGGCCACTCCCACTTCATCCCTGATATTCTCATTCCTAATCCTATTGCTCTTGGTATGTCCACACATCCATATCAACATCCTCATTTCTCTCACTTGTAACTTTTGAATATTGATTGACCAACACTCCACCTCATACAACAAAGCCGGTCTAACCACTACTCGCATGTCAATAGAGTTGTAAAAACTTGCAAGTTTCTTGCTTCGACATTAATTATTTCGTGTTTTTGTTTCAAATAATTCAATTCTTATCAAAGGGTCAGCCCAAATGCTACGTGTTTAGAGAAGTAGCTTCCATCACAGGTCGAGTCCAAAATCAATTTGTGTTGATTCAAATTATTTGTTGCACCTGGCATACAGATTTAGGCAAAAGAAATGTTGAAGAAAATTATTAACCATAAAGACTAATAAAACTACCTTTAATGCTGGCAAAAATCATACAAAGTGCTGTTACAATAAGAACCCAAGACAAGCCTTGCCATCCCATTTCTTCTCCTCCCTAATACCAGAAAACTCCTATCTAATCTACATGGCAGAAAGATCCAAATTAAACTGATCTTGTTCAAGTATGTGGTATATATACCTACTGGAATGGAGGCTGCTTGCACCATCTTTTGTGTCAAAAAGGTCCAAAGTCCACACTAAAGAGATTATATTTGGAAATCGACTACGCAACTCCCTAACTCCTCTGCGACCTTCAGTTCTGGAAGAATAGAACAATGATCTGAGGTTATTGATGGTTGTAATATATTTTTAAGACTTCTATATATCTCTTCAGGTGCTTCCTTACCCCGACCATGGCTGCCATGCGTTTTTCCTGTCACCTTAACTTGATTTTTCCTTCTTGTGCTTGACCTTGCATCTCCCTGGTTGTGAGGAGGGTCTGATGACGTAGGAGGGCATTTGTGAGTGGGATCACCAACATTTTTGGCTGCATGACATTGACATACAACAACACTAAATAAACATGTTATATACAAGTTCAACTTCTTCGGGAAAAGGTACACAAGACTATGGATTGCTATTCAATGAAAGCAATGGTGCATATCAGGTATATATCTCTGTTAATACAAAACAACGAAAGTAGAATTTAATCCGAGGATCGAATGCTTTAAAATTTAAAAGATCTTGGACATTTGTGTGATTAATTAAAATGTTTGATTTTACATCCAATCATCCATACATGTCTTCACATATTTATCTTGAGATAAGGATGTAAAAGAACATGCACACAGACCATTTAACGTTTAGCCATGCTCTTTGAATGTACTATACATTTCTTGCAATTCCATTGAAAGAAACAGCACAATCTACTTTGGAAAACTTGATACTATCAAAGTTGATGGAGCTGGACATAAAGAATAACTGGTATAAGCCCCAAATCTTTGAAAAAAATACAAATTGCCACTTTCATGACACCTAATCGACACTTAGCCACTGTTCCATAACTATTCAAACTTTAGCCGCTTTTCAATACGAAAACCAAATTTGGACAGAATACCCATAATGAGAACATGGAAAAACTGCAGCACAGTGTGTTGCAGGTCGAAAATTTTACATATGAAACTCAAGCACTGTGCTGGAGTTCAAAAAATTCCTGGAGTTTGAGCTGTGCAGTTCAAAATCCAAGAAAAATTCATGGAGTTTCATTTGAATAATTTCGAACTCCATGACACTATTATGGAGTTTCACTTTTTAAAGTTAGAACTCCAGGACAATGTATTGGAGTTCGAAGCATTTTGGACAGGTCAAGGGGGTCTAGCTTGGCGATAAAAGGTGCGAGAAGTCCAAAAATTTGAACCACTCTCGCCAAGCGAGAGAAAGGCGAGATACGTAGCGTCTGCAATATGAATATTGTGTACATCTCAAATTTAGTTTAATTTTAATTTTTCATCTTTGCTTTTGCTTCAACATCTGATATTAATGTGCAAATGGCACTTTGCAGGCATTCAGCTTTGATCGCTATTATTGTCGTCATGCTCCTCATCTCAAAGTTTTCTGTTAATATGATCTCCTCCCCCCTCTGAGTCACTCATCCTAGATAATAATTGAGACTAGAATCACGTTTCTTGCAGGCCTTGCTATATTAGTGAAGAAACTTTCCTCAAACTTAAGGTAAATTCCTGGACTTTGAACTGATAAAAGTTCAAACGCGATCAATTTTTTCTGAAGCAATTCAAACTCCTGGAAATATGTTTACCTGTAGTTTGAACTATGCAGTTCAAAATTCAGGGAGATCATAGAGAAGATGAATATGCAGCTCTCTGCCACTTTCAAACGAAGAAGTTAAGGGAAAAATGATCTTTGTAACTGAAAACTGGTTATTATGTATCAACATTTCAACCGGTGGCTGAACTCTAAAAGGCGGACCAAAAAGTGATCAGCTCCTGGCATATTTACCAAATATTCTCAAGCAGGCTAATCTTGGTGAAAGGTGTACATGACACATCAGTTTATAAGTAATTGAGAATTCATAGAGTTGGGGAAGGGAAGTTTGAAAATACAGCGAGTTTGAAGTTTTTGAGTTAAAATCACGCATTCAAATCTTAAGGCTATATACAGTGTCAACTTTTGATATTTCTCTCTTTTAGCTAGAAAACAAGAATAAGGAATGGGGATCAGTAAGAAGATGACATTTTCAAGATGTACAAGGGATGTTTGGAGGATATTTGAGCCAAATTTGGCACTTAGGCGACTTGGCCAATCTGTCAGATATCACAAAAGACTATCTTCTTATATCAGTTTACCGTTTTTTGGTAAAAGGCACTTACATATGTTTACACTGGAAGAATCTTGATTTGCCATAGGTGAATTGGCACGCCTAATGCACAACCACGTCCTTTCCTCTTCAGATTCAAGTTCTGAGGCAATTGGTACATGCCAGTATCCTTCTTCTGACTCCTGGAGACATAAAGGAACAGAATTACATTTAAAGGTTTTGTTAAATGACAACACGTACACCATTTTTTTAATATGTGCTCAATCTCGAGTATATATTTTGTATCTGAAGATAGATAAGAAGGGCTGAACTATATTTGTATTTTGGTTTCATGAGCATATTATTTGTTATATAGCAGAGCATATCAATTAGAAGGTGTCACTGACCTGAATTACAATAGAACATGGAGGCGGCATGTGAAACACTGGACCTGTTTCAGAGAAACTGAAACGCACCTTCCATGAAGAAAAGGAAAATCCTTTATCAGATAACTGTGAGAAATTCAAGTTTATATGATATTAATGCATATGCATGAGGAGATGGAGGTAGCCCTTAGCAAGGTAAGCTAAGAAAGAGGGATCACTTTGCTTTACAGAGAGAATATTAAGTCATACGAGGAAAAATAGTTATGATGGCTAGAGGAGGTAAGTTAGAGAACCAGTCAACTATAGGCCATTTGTCTTCAGAACCTTGTTCTGCTTATACATAATTCAATACCCATAACCAACTCCCCCACCCCAGATAATTCCTCTTCCCCTGGGCGTAACCTCTGTATCGATGCAATATAGCATCAATCAATCAAGAGGAATATACTTCTGGATAGTTAATTAATGCCATAATCTACATTGAATCCTATGCATGACTGTCTTGTTACATGCATATCGGAAAAAGAACTTCAATATTTCATGCAGCTATTCCTGAAGTGTAGAACTAACCTGATGCCTTTCCTTCCATTTTGGGAAAAACTCATTTCCCAGAAGTTGAAACAAATGGTCCCTCATCTCATCATTGGTCACAAGCAAGCACCGAAATTTTATAGCTGCATACAGCCAGTACCTGAGGAAACAAGTTCATTTCCCACTGGGATGAATTAGAAAAAAAAACTCAATACAAGGCATTAAGCATCTGCACCAAAAACGACCTAGAAATAAAAGATTACAGATCTCACCAATCATCATTTGACCCAGTAGGTGTTGCATAGATCGCATCTGCATTTTTCCACTTCTCAACTAACGATCTATTGAATGGTTCATCCATCTTATCTCCAGTAATACGTCTATTGTGCAAAACTATTAGTGGCCACTTTTTTGAAGGAAGCATCTGACGAATTCCATTGACGACAGCATTGACCTGAATGCAAATTGTCTATTAGAGAAAGCAAAAGACTTGAAAAATATCATGTTTCATTAACAAGGCACCCAATACTTTACCTTAGATGGCCTAAACTTTCTTTGGCTGTAAAGACCAACATTTGCACCATCAATAACAGCTTCAAATGGTCCATAGTAATCAAGCCATCTCTGCAGTCATCAAAATATGTTTCACCCTCATAAGAGACACTAATGATCCAAGAACAACTACTAACTAATCATCAGAGCAGTTACTAAAACGTACTTGAAATTTCTGGAAGCTCGAATTTCTCTCTCTCTGCGCAGCTATAGAAGCAACTGACTTAGCAAACTTTTCAGTTTCTTCAGGATCAAGATCAATGGTCACGAGCTTCTCAGCACAGCATTTGCAGCAGCCATCAGAGCCAACGATTGCACGTGATACAGTCCATTTTCCATTACCCAACCAGCCTTGTCCATGCCAGCCACCACCTCCATTTTTAATAGCTTGGTGTATGGATCTTTCATCCCATTTTCTTTTTCCCACCCTTGAAGCTACCTTGCTGTTGAACCACTTGTCAATCAAATCTGCAGTAGAAGGTGAGACTTGTCGAACTCCTTCTCTAAGCTTATGCAACAAATAGTACACCTTTTCACTCCTACCAGCTTCTATACTTACTTTTAGAAGTGCCTCCAGCTCAAGTTCCTCTGGATAGATACCATTCTCCAACATGTGTTGTTCAACTATAAATGCCTTGTCGACATCCCCGTTATTGCAGAAAACAGATAAGGCAGGACCATACGATCGTAGTTTGGGGTTTATTCCATCTTCTTTCATTTGCTTTACAACATCAAATGCCATGTCACCATTGCCTAATGCCATTGCCATTCTTGCAACAGATGTAAGGGTTGCTTCATTCATTTGTACCTTATCTGAGAGCATTTTCTCATAGATTTCAAAACCCCTTGTAAGTGCATAATGTCTTACATCTTCACTCACTTTAATTCCACTGTCTTCATGTCTCACACTTTGTAAATTAGATTTTTTTGCACTATTCTTCATAAATTGAACAAATTCATCTACAGTGGAAGAGCTCAACAAATGTGAATCATGGTCAATTACGTTGCTGTTATTATGAGAAGAAGGTTCATTGGGAGCATTCAAAGTCCTATTACCACTTCCACTTTTTGCTGGGTGAATGAGACCAGTAGCTGCTGAAGCACAAAGATAGAGAAGTACAGCATAGTGATACTGTCCCATTACTATTCCTTGTAGCAGTGCCAAATCATATAGCCTAATTGCACTAAGTACATCCCCTCTTTTTGAGCACATATCTAATCCAATCCTCAATGTAGAATCAATTTTACTCTTCTTTGACTCCGCCTTCGCCTTATTATTATTAGTGGAAGAGGAAGATTCAGAGGTCCTTCTTTTAGGTTTCAATTTTGCATTTCTGTCTTTTAGAACAACTCTTTTGGCACCATTTTTCTGACCAGAATCAACTCTCTTATATTTGGGAGTAAAGGAGGAGAACCCAGATCCGTTTTCGTTACTATTAGTTTTACTATCTCTTCTGGTGCCTGAAATTTCTTGCTCTGGTGTCTCCACGTGAGTGACATGAATGGAAGATGAAATTCTTGGTAGAGTAGTATGAAACTTGAAGGGGTTTAGTAGAATCGTTGAAGAATAGAGTTGGAGTTGGAATTGAAATTGAGTTGGTTGAAGGGGTTTGAAGGGGATGGAGGCCATGTGTGGCCGTTAGTGAAGCTCTATATTATATTAGGATTAGGACACATGACCATCTTCACAACAGGATAAGAGTGTCTACACTCTCTTTACATTGAGTTGCTCTTTTCCCCAAAATAACAAAAAGAGGACAAGGAAAGAAGAAAATAATGAAGTGAAGTGGGAAATCTGCTTTAAGAAAACACCACTATATAGAAAATACATAATTATCCTATTGGGTGATTTTAGCTAATACATAAAATACAAAAATTTCCAAGTAAAAACCGCTCTCTACCAAAACCCTAAATATTCAAACCCTTAGTTAGTGATGGACGACATGGCCAAAACCACCACCGGTGGGGCCATCCCATCGGAGAATTTCCCACCCCTCCCCACGCAAGACAAACCAGAAACACAACCTCTCAGAGGAGAACCTATCCCTAACCAATATGCCAATATCCTTAAACCAAAAATCAGTACCCCACATATGCCTTATGTTCCCCTTAAACCAGTAATTATTAGCCATGGTGAACCCAGCATAACTTGGAAATCTTCGGAAGTCATATCTCTTATTGTTCAAGAGAATCTCCAATATGCCATTATTGGCAAATTCTCATATGGTAAACCAGAGGTACAAGAATTGAGGAGAACTCTCCCAGGACAATGTGGAATTAAGAGTGAGTGCACAATAGGAGTTTTGGACACGAGGCACATTTTGATCAGACTTACTACGATGGAGGATTATATACACTTATTGTCGATAATGACCTTTTACGTTAAGGTAAAGGAGAATTATTGGCAAATGAGAACTCTTAAATGGGATCCATGGTTTGAACCTGACGTGGAAACTACTATAGGGGTAACATGTATCTCTTTCCCAGATCTACCACCTAATTTTTTCCGCTAAGGAGGCAATCTTCTCGATAGCTAGTGCTGTGGGGAAATCACTATAGGTGGATATGGCGACGTAGAATCAAACCAAACCTAGTAGTGCAAGAGTTAAAATCAAGGTTGACCTGACTGCGGAGCTTCCTCAGAGGGTGAGAATAAACGAAGAGAATGATGTCATTGGGCATATAATATCTAAGTGGATTAAGGTTCAATACGATTATATGCCAAAATACTGTAAGAAATGCCGTTTGCAGGGGCTTGATGAACATAACTGTTGGACGATTCATCCGAAACTATATGATGATATGAGGGAAGAGGACCAGAACGCGGAGAAGGAGAAGGGTACAGTCCAAATGGGCACAACGACTGATCAAAAACGAATATTGGAAAGCAAAAAGTGGTGGGAAATAAACAGAATAGAAAAGAATGGATAGTTAGCAGAAGAAATAGATACAAAAGAGACAAGGCCGGATGAATTGAAGAGGAAATTGATTATATAGATGAAAATGCTTTTGAGACACTCAAGGAGGAAGTGGATGAAGGTGACGCAGATGATAAACAAGAACCGACTATGAAAGAGAATACTAAGGAATGAGTGATTAACGCTCAACTATACCTCATCCGATACTAGATGTAGACAATCATAATCTAGTATAAACCCAACACGTGAGTTGGGGTCAATCCCACAAGGAGCGGTACAATTTAGAATTCAATTATGAAGTTATAAACGCGATTTAAATGGTTGTAGGAATAAAAATTATCAAAAACTCTTAATTAAATCAAAAGGTTGACATAAATGTCAGGTGGGGGATTTTTATATCAGTCAGCGATCACAACAATAACAATTAACAAGAGTAATCAAATGAGTAAGAGGTACTTGGAGGAATGACCGACCAATTGCCAATTCTCGCTAAATGGGTGCTAGGTGATTACTAAAAGTTACTAAATCTTCATCGATAGGATAGACCTTAGATGAAATAATTTTCTCTCAAACAACTACCTCGCTTCAATTGAGTTCTTTCGAACCTCAACATGCTAAATATGAAAACTAGCCCACAACCTCACTACATCTACTCTCTCGAGCTAGATAGGTAGAACGTGACTTAGGATTCACTCTCTCGAGCTGAACCCACAATAGCCCAATCACTACGAATGCTAATTTATCGCCTTAGTTTTACACCTCTCTCTCAAGCAAGCATAAAACACTAAACCACATTGAAATAAACATTCAACACAACAATTTAACAGCAACAATAAATCAGACCCACTTCGAGTTAGCACGACAATCAATAATTTCTAACACCCACTCAGGTAAATTAAGCAATTAATCACATGGTCAAACCCCAAAGATTGGGGTTTTAGCTAGTCATCATAAAAAGTAAATATTCAATACCTATTACATGTTCCATAGTTGGGTATTGATTTCCAAAAGCTTAAAATGAATAAATCTTGCTTCAATTACAACAGCCAACATGAAATCTACTTGGAAATTGCTTCAAACCAACAAGAACAATGTTTTTGTTCTAAATCTCACTTTACACAATGTTTTTAATGCCTTTTCTCTTTCAAAAAGTCAATTTATACTTTTTTGAAATTTGGCCTTTGGGGTAACTCGGCGGATTAAGTCGGCCTTCCCCGATCACTCTTGTCCATCACCCTCTTAGCTCAGTTTTTCATCCATTTCATGCTGTAACTTTCAGCGGTCTATGTCGGGGTCGCCAAGTGGTTTGGCGATGCGCCCTTTGTTCCTTTTTATCGCCATTCTATTTGCAGCTTTACTGTAGTCTTGTATACTTCGGCGGACAAAATCCCTCTTTGCCGATTCATTCGGTGATTCGCCAATAGGAAACACCGTTCACCCAAATTTCTCTCGTCTTAGAAGTGGTGTACTGTAAAATTGGACGGGCTAAATAGCCACTCGGCGAACCGCCGAGTGGTCTTGGCGAACCGCCGAGTGGTCTTGGCGAACCGCAGAGTGGTCTTGGCGATCCGTCGAGTGGTCTTGGCGATCACCAGGATCGCTTTTGTCCACTTCTTCAGCTTGTTAGTTCCTTTTTGTCCGGTAATGTCCTTGCCTTGCTCCTTAGCCTGTAATGCTGGAAATCAATACTTTAACATAAGTTTAGAGCATAAATTGGGCATTTGAGGACACTTATCCTATCAAAACAAAGCCCTAAATGAGTCAAAATTTCGGACTCATCTACACCCGCAACTTAAACTTTTGCTTGTCCTTAAGTAAAACTCAGGATCAATCAGTTCAGTAAGGATGTCTACAAACACTGCTGCATAAGACTCAACATAAATGCACACAACAAGGTTCAAACTACTCATACAATGATCAATTGTGTACTCAAAGTTTCAAATTGTGACTCACCATCATCAAGTGTACTCAAGCTCACAATGCTTGCTTCAAATGCAAGTTCAAGCTCAACAAAGGTATTCAAATGCCCTCACAACAAAGATGATTCCATATTCACACAAAATTTCTCAACAATTTAAAGTTTCAGAATCACATACAACTCTCACACTCACAAAGATGAACACATGCATGACTTCACCCATAAGTTTGCCCTTATTTTCCAATCAACATTCGTTTCAGCTCACTCAAGATCAGAAAGGTCTTTTCAAGACTTGTAATGGGGTTGAGTATAAGGGTATAGTCATTTAGGCTTAGTGGCTTCTACCTTTATGAAGTATGGCCTGAAAATCACTTCCTCTCATCCTTTTTCACATTCAAACATGGTCATAATCCACCCCATTATTCAACTAGACATGAACCACCGGATACCCCATTTCTTTTGCTATTTTAACAACTTTATTTCATAACTTTTTTCTCTTTTTTAGTCATTTTCTTTTCTTTTCTTTTCATTCATTTTTTTTACATGGAGGGGTTACATCTTTTTCAAAACAATCTATAATCAAGGGGGAATTTTTCACACTTCTTGACTTTCCTTCTTTTTTACCACACCCCCAACTTAGGCTTTTGGCCTAAGTTGGTTATTCAAACAAACCAAAACTTCATGAAGGTTACTGGTCAAGAGATAAAGAGGTCAAAGTTGTACAAGTTTCTTCCGAGAAAAGGGTAGGCTCAAAAAGTGCCAATCAAGGTTCACACATCTCACAAGGTTGACCACAAAGAGGTATATTGTCAAATTGGTTCACTCTTCAAAATTCTTACCTAAGATCATTTCAATTACTCGCATCACTCAATCAACCATACCAACGGGGCAAATTCTAGGTGTCATCAAACACACTGTTCAAGGTAACCTCCCCACACAAGGCATTGATACAATTATCAAGCAAGACTCCACACTTTCTAGCTAGCATGCAATGTTCATCACAAGAGACTTCATCAACAATCAGCTAGTTACAACAAGATGCTCAAAGTTCACATATTGCCTATGTAACTTCATTTTCCTCATCGTAGCTGCACATTCATATCGGTCAATTAAGATCACTATTCAGGTCATCGGTATTGACCATAACCGATACTTGAAAATGCAAGAGAACAACAAGCTACCACTCCACCAAAAGAAACCAACATTGTCCTCAATGTAATCAAAGAACAAACACAACAAAAAAATAAACAAAAGACAATAAAAATAAAATAAAAATGAGAGGCACTGGCATTAAATAAAAAGTAGGGTGAGAAGGAATCTTCACTAGGTGGCCATTTGGCGAAGGGTTGCAGAGGCCGCCGAACCAATTGGTGAACCGCCAAACTACATGCAACTCACCGAAATATCCAGACTACTACCACTCCAATTGGGCAGAAGGGCGATCGAGATCGGGTACACCGAACAACATCGGTGCATCGCCTAGTGTGCGTGAAACATCACCAAAATTTCCAAGACTCCGACCCTGCATGATTGTTCAAAGGGCGAAGAAAGTCGGGCTCGCCAATATTTTTGGCGCATCACCGAGTGGTCTGAATACACGCCAAATATTCCAGTATCTCAGCTCACTTTTGATGCTACAAAAGAGAGCAAAGTCGTGATCGTCAAATCCACTCGGTGGTTCACCGAAAAGGTCCTGGAGTCACAGAATCACCCATACCTGCACATTCAACACACATTATTTAAAACAACTAACACTTGGGTTACCTCTAAAGAAGCACCTTATTTAACATCGTGGAACGACGTGGAAATGCTTTTAAGCTTCTTCCAAGTACACCACTTCGATCACTGAATTCTCATGGCATTCTCCAAAATATAACTTCAAGCGTTGCCCATTCACCTTGAAGGCTGGACCTTTCTTACCTTCGATTTCAATATCCCCATTCGTGAACACTCGTGTCACTTTAAATAGAACGGACCACTTCAACTTGAGATTTCTCGGGAAGAGTCTCAGTCGAGAATTGTACAACAACACAAAGTCTCCAACTCAAAATTATCTCCTAAAGATTTTAGAGTTATGCCATTTCTTCATTTTCTCCTTGTAGAGAGCTGAACTTTCATATGCCCTAAACCTAAATTCGTCTATTTCGTTCAGCTGATCTACTCTCCCTTTTGAAGCATTTACCTAATCCAGATTTAATGCCTTTAGTGCCCATAGTGCTTTGTGTTCAAGTTCAATCGGTAGGTGACAAGATTTCCCATAAACCAGTTGATATGAGGATATGCTAATTGTTGTCTTGTAAGCAATGCGATACGCCCAAACATCATCATCTAGCTTTCAAGACCAATTAATCCTATTTGCATTCACGGTCTTAGCCAAGATACTCTTAATCTCCCGATTCGAAACCTCGACTTGGCCTCTCATTTGAGGATGATATGGCGTTGCCACTTTATGTTTCACTCCGTATTTACTCAATGCGGATGCAAAAAGCCAGTTGCGAAAGTGCAAACCTCCATCACTAATAATAGCCCGAGGGGTGCCAAATCTTACAAAGATGTAGGTTTAAGAATTGAACAACACTCTTCCCTTCATTGTTGGGTAGTGCCACGACTTCCACCTATTTAGAAACATAATTGAAACGACCCCAAAAATGCCCGAAAATGTGCTTCGGAAACACCTATAATTGTAATTTCCATATATCTCAAAATCCGTGCATGATTTCGGAAATTCGACTTCATATTCTTATTCAGGGGGTCAAATTGAGTGGGAAATGGG
>JAJOOS010015630.1:0-30742 GCA_029582725.1 Solanum chiquidenum
ACTCTTTTCAAGATTAAGTGGGACCAACAAGGGTAAAAGAAGAATTATACCTTTAAATACTTACCAAATAAGGAAATGTGACATTCTTTTTGGGACTGACCAAAAAGGAAATGTTGCCACATAAAATGGGACGGAGGGAGTACTATATAATAGTTGAATTTTTATAAGATACTATTGTTCGAACGAGATATCATAATCTACAATGATTAACAAGAGTGTATTTTAATATTATGAGTATACAACAAGCCTTAGTTATATATTATAACTTAAAAATAAAATATAAATAATATACCAAACCAAATGCATTATTTACATCCCTAATTAAGTGATATTCTGTTAGTCATATTTTCATTCCTTTCCCTCTTTCTTCACGTCTTTTCAAAAGGATAAATCAAAAAGAGAAACGTGAAAAAAGAAAAGATAACACAATGAGGATTTTACGTTCAATATGGTTACACGTGTCAAAAATATAATCGAATATAACTTCTATATAAAGAGACTTTATACTTCACTTTACCATAATATATATCGATATGGTCTAGAAGAAGACCTGATCTCCAGATCTGGCCTTGTTGAATTTTTTTGGTTTAGTGTGGTAGTATTTTTTTGGTTAATATTTAATGCTTCACTGTCTTGTTGACGAGATTGATTAAGGTTCTCGATCAATTCGTAACCATGAAGCTATATAGAATGTACACTCAACTTATCCTTTAATTTGATCTGTAATGCAATTTTGCATATTACATATCTGGATCGTTGAGAACATTAGGTTTCCGTATTTTCAAAATGAAAGGAGCTTCACTGTCTTGTTGACGGGATTTTATTAAGGTTTCCGATCAATTCGTAACCATGAAAGCAACATAGAATATACACTGATCAGCAGCTTCACCCTTATTCTATTTTGTAATGCAATTTACATTATAACTTTGGGTGGTTGATCACATTATAAATTCCCTTTTTCTTCTCCTTAAATTTGACGTTTATCTTAACCCTTTCTCTTTATTTTGAGAAAATTATTTTTGCTATAATTTTCTTTTGCTTTTGATTGGTGATTAATTTTTTGAATTTTGTTAAAACCTAAATAGGCTATAACTTGACCAATTATCCTTTTTTCAACCAAAAAACCATGTGTTAGTAGGCACAATGTTAAATAATTACACAAATGAAACCTGCTATAATAATTATACCAATAAGGGTTATGGGGGGAGAAGTAAGTATTCATTCATGATGTTGGGTTTGAGACCTCTTTGGTACGGAGTCATCTTTGTCTTTAATCGAAGGTCTCGAGTTTGAATCCTCTTAAGTACAAAATCACTTTTGTTAGAGAGCCTCCTAATGTGAGACTTTCTGGCACAAATTCAAATTTGATTGACTCTAATATGAATTCCGAAATTCCATTGAGATGCGGTTATTCAAATGCCTTTTTGGTTTTCCACTTTCCACGCAACAACAATTTCAGTTTTGAGTAAGTTGATACTCCCTCAATTTCATAGGACTTGTTCAAATTACTAAAAATATATATATCACAAATTATTTTGTTAATTTATAAAATTAATTAACTATTTTTATTCTTCCATTAAATTAATTCTTTTTGAAGATATAAATATTGCAAACTTTTTATAAAAAAAAAACTTATGGTTATTTTTTGTATGAATGGCTAAGGCACATATACAAAAGTATTAAAAAGATTTTAAAAAATAAATTAATAAATACTTATATACTTATTTTTTATAGTTTCTTATGTAGTATGTGACAAGTTATACTAGACGAAGAGATTTAAGTATTTTTTTAAACAATATTTTTCACTATTGTCCTTTTTGTTATTTTTTTAAAGTAGTGTAATTTGTCTAAAAAAATGTAAATTAAAAGGATAAATATAAAATTAAAAAAAAAAACCAAATATTTATTTTAAAAAATTTATTTTACGAGTTGTAGACTTGTTGGAAATTGGAATAATCCGTACACAGAATAACTTTTATTTCTCTAGCGCTTTGCCCTTTTTCCCGTTAGTTTACACAATAACTTTTCTAAGGTGCCGTTTGGCCACAGATAAATTGGGTAAAAAACTTGAAAAGAAAATTGAGAATTAGAGCCCGTTTGGATTGGTTTAAAAAAATTAACTTTCAAGTTAAATAAAAGGTCAAACTTAAATAACTTTTAAGTCAAAAAATAAAAAGTAGGGGACACCCAAAAAAAAAAAGAGTAGGGGAGACCTACTTTTGGTTTTTAACTTATTTTAAGTTATTTTTAACCGTGTCAAACACTTTTTAACTTATTTTAAGTTATTTTTATATTTGTCAAACACTTTCAGAAGTCAAAAACAGACTTAAAAGTAGGTTTGATTTTGGATTGGCTTAAAAAAAACCTACTTTTAGGTCAATTTTTTACTTCTCGAAGTGTTTGACAAATATAAATAACTTAAAATAAGTTAGAAAGTGTTTGACAATGTTAAAAATAACTTAAAGTAAGTTAAAAATGACTTAAAATAAGTTGAAAAAACAAAAGTAGGTTTTCCCCTATTTTTTTATTTTTTGACTTAAAAGTCATTTAAGTGTGACTTTATATTTTTTACTTAAAAGCTATCTTTTAAACCTATCCAAACGGGCTCTAAAGTATTTGACCATATAACTTATTATTACTTGACAAATATATTTGACAAACATCCTCAGTTTTCAAGTTCTAAAAAAATTAAAATTTGGGTCAGATTTTAGTATTTGAGAATTTTTTTAAAATTAAAAAATTAATCTTGCAAAAGTATAAATAATTAAAATCGAGAATAATTTATCTAGGTAATTGTAAGCTTATTGACTTGTAGTTAAGATACTGAGGCAAATATGACTTAATCAGCTTATGAATATCCATTAAAGATGGATACAAAAATGATTTTGTTTATCGTTATATTTTTATGAAAATCATAATCTTTCATATTGTTTTGCATGATTTGAGTTAGAACTCTTAAAGAATTTTCAAAAGTAATAGATTATTTGCTCAAAGAAATTAAAATAAAATCAATTGCATATTACAAATTAAACCTTGATATAAATTTATATATTCTAACAATTGTTATCATGTTTTTAAAGATATATAGGACATTCATATGATCAAAATACGGATTCAATCCAAATATATTATCTATTTTCATAAAGAGTTATTGCCATACAATGTTGCTTTATATGATAGTCAAATCATATAAAGATAGCAATTATTTATCAAAAAATTCAGGAATGCACGTGGCGTAAGATAAATTAAATGTTAAAGTTTCAAAATAATTCTTTGAGATTTTAAATTAAAAAAATCAACCCAATTACTAAATATCTATATTAAATTAACCACTAACTATGAAAAAAATATAAATAATTCTCTAGTTAATCTCAAAATTGATATAAATTCATTGATGGTGGATTGTCCATTTAATTTATTCAAGAATTAATTGAATTCATGTATGTATACTTCCAAGGCGATAAATAATCTTTTTGGATAACTATGTATCTACTAGTTTGGTGACCTTTGAGAGTGATATTTCAACACTATGAATAGAGATATCATTCACCATTTGGAAGACACACTTGAATAAGAAGAAACGTTTTCTCTTTCATCTTCATTTCTTATCTTCTTATCTTTATATTATATTATTCTGAGCTTAATTTTATAATAAAAACTAAAATTTGCTTAATTAAATCAAATTCAATTAACAATTGCAAGGACGATACTTGAAGGCAATACTCTTATCATAGCGAAACTGGATAAATTCGAACTCTTAGAAGTTAGAAGGATTATTCTAAGTTGAATAAAATGTTAGAAAGCCATTACCAACAAAGAATACTTCAAAACGGGAAATTAACAAAACAAAACTCAAATTTAAATCAATTCTAACAGAGAAACAAAAAAAAACGTATTGGGGTTTCGGCCCAATTCTACCAATCTTGGTACTACTGTTGCATACTCCCTCATTATTGGACTTTGAGGCAAGTATAAAATATAGAAATCCCATACATTTGAGCCTAATTACATTATATTTCGAAAGTTTATCCAATTGTAAAAAAATTAATTTTTTGGTTGCTCTCGGATACATTCCTTAATTGTGCTATACATTGCAAATGATACATTATTTAATGAGAGGGATATATCCAAGATGGGATGTTTATAATTTTTAAAAATGGATAAGGCACAAGTACCCCCCCCTAGACTATGACTGAATTTCAGAGACACACCTTAACTAAACTTAGGTCCTATTACTCCGAACTCATTTTTTGTAATTTTATATGGCTTTTGGCTTATGTGGCACGCTCTGTGACTCCACGTAGTTGAGGCGTGTGAGAGATGTTTGGATGTCACATAAGCCAAAAATGTGTACAAAATTATAAAAAAGAAAAGAAAATGAGTTCGGGGGTAATACAACCTTAGTTTAGTTAAGGTGTGTCTCTGAGATTTTGATTATAGTCTAGGGAGTACTTGTGCCTTATCCCTTTTTTAAAATTGTAAGAAATTTTAGAGACTATGATATCTTAAGTTGTGTATTTATGTAATTTTTTTATTTTTAGTTGTTATGTCTTCATCACTATTTCCTTCTTCTTTATATTTGAAATTGTTGCATTTAAATCAAGGGTCTTTCAAAAATAGTATTTCTATCTTTGCAAGATAATAATAAGGTTTGCACATCACATATCCTCCTCAAAGAAAGATATATGTGTGGGGCCCATTATCCCAACCTAAGAAAATGGTGTGGAAGGAGAGTCCATTGGACTCAATTAATTAGGGGAGTTCATGCACAAAATAAGAGAGAAAAGAATATGGCTAGTTTCAAACATATACAATAAAGTAATTAGTTTACAAAATATAGTCATGTTTTATTAAATAAAAAATAGCTAAAAAGTCATAGAAAATATATACTATACACTATAGTTTATTAAAAGTCATAGAAAATATACATTGATTGTACAATATCTTATACATATACATGAAGTATACACTGATTATACATTATGATACACTCAAAAAATCGAATATAGCTTAACTATACGTTGAATATACATGAAATATACATTGACTATTCAATCACGATCAACTTGAAATCACCTCTAAATAGTCCCGAGTTTTAGATATGAAATCTTGTTGATGTTTTGAGTCTTTTATATATAATTCACTCAAAATTATTCATATTTGCGGTAAATCAATTTTTTTAAAAAAAGGATAACGAAGGAGGAGGAGGAAGAGGAAAGGCAACGAAGAGGAAGAAGGATAAGCGACGCAGAAGCAGAAGAATAAGCAACAAAAGAAGAAGAAGAAGAAACAGAGGAAGAAGAAGTAATTTTATAACTAAAAAGGCGTCAGATGGCACCAATCCTGATTGATTGTTTATGTAATAAGTGATTTATGTCACGACCCAAAAATTGAGCTTGATGGATATGCCTTATCCCACAAAGACATGTGCTGGCCTAAACAACACTCGACAAGGGTAATTGCGAAAGAAAGTAAGAACTAAACATAACATAAGCATGTGGAAATCATAACATAACACAACCTTCCCCAAAACCTGGTGTCACATGTACAAGTGTTACACCCCAATTTTTTTTTAAGTTAAGACTCAAACTATTCTTCATTTACGTATGAGGTTGTGTCGGGTGATTCTTAAATTATGGTTAGATGTTAAGGTCAATTCTTTAGTGTGGGAATAAATTTGGAGAAAGAATTAAGGTCATGTTGGATGAGTCAGAAGTGTATTCAAGATTTTGAGATGATAGGTTCACTATGAATCTAAGATACAAATTTGATAGATTTGATATTTAGGTTCTTATCATTAAAAAAGAGTTAAAATTCTAACCTCACTTTGATAATTACGTCCAATCATCATCACCTTATATGATATTTTGTATATGAGTTCACACATCTATATTTTTTTAAAAAAATAAAAAAATATAACACTACTATCTCTCTCTATATATATATATATGATTTCGAAAGGAAAGCCTGGTTCACATGAACCTGTGACTCCCTCACTGCATATGCCTGTGGGGCGTGGGTTGTAAAAGACCCAACAAATGAGCCCAAGTGAGAGAGAAAAAAAAGATGAAATATTTTGGGAAAATTACACTTGTAAACAAACATATACTAGTTAATTACTTAATATAGCTATAGTTTACCTTAATTACAATTCGCGACTTACTTTTAGCTATAATTACACAACTCACCTTTTTAGTTTTGTATAATTCGCTTATTTGTATAATTCATAATTTGTATAATATAATTTGTATAACTTTTGTATAATTCAGAATTTGTATAACTATTTGCACTTCTGATGTTTGTAATTGTATAAATTCGTTATTTCGAGTTTATACAAAAATAACTGAATTATACAAATGTACCTGAGAATTATACAAACATGCGAATTATACAAATGAGACAGCTTAAACTATAGCTACAACCCGTAAATATGCAAATTATAGTTATGAAGCATAATTAAGTTTATTATAGTGGCTATTTGTTTATTATAGTGTCTATTTGTTTAAGTTGCTCAAATATTTTTTTACCTTTCTAATGTATGCCACAAGCTTTCCCGCCAAAGCCAATTCTCACTTTCCCGCCATAACCCTTGGACCCATTCTTGAGGTTATTCAGTGATCTCAAAAGAGAAAGCAACATCTCATCGTTATTGTTTGATAGAAATTAAAATGCAGATTCAGGTTAAATGCAGTTGTGGAGAGGAGAAATGCCCGGAATGGGTAATTCTAGAGCTTCAAGGTGTTGTTGAAGCCCAACCCTCCTTCAAAGATCGACTCCAAAATCTTCGAATTGGCACTCTCTGCCGCCCCACATCCCAGGTTTTTCACTTACAACTCTAGGTTCTATCCTTTTTTTGTTGTCAATTTACTCATGAGATGATTAATTTTTTATTTTATTTTTGTTGATTGAAGGATGAAATTTTAGGAATCTCAGTTTTTTTTATTTTCTGCCTATTTTTTGTTTTAAAAGGAAAATTATACATTTACTGTTGGATATCATGAGTTGACCGGAACCAAGGTGCCCTTGAAAAAACCAATGTTAGTATTGAAGAAAATCAAACTTTCCACCGAAGAAGAGAAGGGTGACATCAATTCAACAAAGGTGGAGTTGGACGTTATTGGAGTAATTCGTCAAAGGATTCTTTTTAAAACCAGACCTAAGGCACTCATATCAAGTAAGACCATCATATTTCTCTTTTTTTTCAGTCTTCTTGGTAAGTCCAGAATTAACTTACTTGTTATACTTAATTCCTCCGTTATAGATGTTATTGGAGTGTATGGAAATGGAAAGGTTCAACCTTAGTGTTCGACAAGATTTTGATATTTGTTTTTCTTTAATTGTTGTCTTATGTACATGGAAATGAACATGATGCCTAAACGTTGGGCTATTAATGAGGTTAGAAATACCCAAGGCAACCTTGGTCGACCATTTCGAAGGATAACTCACTTACTTAAGAGGAAACACTCTCTCTTAAAATAAGCATATTAAAGCACAAAGCTTTATAATTCAATACAATGTTATTCACATTAAGACTTCTAAGGCCTTTAACTAGGCTTTTATCTCAAGTGATTTAGTTTAAGAAAAAATGTGTGATAGTTATTATTAAAGATAAGGATGATGACTGATCTCATCAAGATAAACAACAAAACCATTGTAATCCTACAAGTAGAGTCTGAGGAGGGTAAAGCGTATGCAAACCTTATCCTTAGCTCATAGAGATAGAGATGGTGCCCTCAATTTAAATAAGGACTGCCAAATATTTGAAAAGGGATACATATATGAGAGCAATAACAACAACAAATTAAAGTGAAATGGTTTGTTACACAACAAACAGGAGTAATGAAAACGAAATAATGCAATAATTGGAGCATAAGAACGAAAAAAATTAAGGATGACAAGCTGCTGAATCATCATATGAAAAAATGACAAACTTTTGATTCATCATTTGATAAGTTGTTGCATCAATAAGTGACAAGCTTTTGGGCTGTTAACAAAGTAGAACAAAGACTTAAGGCACCACCTTCCTTATTTTATGCACCAAATTTATGCTTGAGATGGAACATGAAAGCTTAAAGAAACCCACTCCAAGCTTCATGATGATGATTAGGCTTATTTTGTGAGTTGTGTTGCTCGACGACTAGCTCATAATGGAGGATTGGTCGGACTCTTTGGAAGGGATAACATTTTAGCTCTTATAAAAGAAAACTTTAGTTGCCCCAAGATGGAACGAGTCAAAAGTATTGTATTTTCCATTTAGTAATGACGTGAAATTTAAAGATAGGTATGTATAAATCATTGCCTAATCTTGAAGCTCCTTCGGAAGATGTGGGCATGGATTTTGTTTTAGGATTGCCGATGACTCAATGAAGGAATGACTCTATAATAGGCATGTTTGATGACATCAAACAAGGATTTGATAGATTCTCGACAATGGCTGATTTTGTTCTATCTTAGAAGTCTGTTGATGCTTCTCATATTGTTTATTTATACTTAAAAGAGAGTGTCCGCCTTCATGAAATTTTGAAAACTATCACTTCGGACTAAGATGCAAAGTTCACAAGTCATTTTTGACATACTTTGTGGAGGAAAAGTGGAAGTCATTTGTTGTTTAGCTTATCAAGTCATCTCCGGTTGATGGTTAAAGGGAAGTAATAAACAAAATCTTGGAAAATTTATTGCCATTTTTTTTTATGACCGTGGTGTTCGGGCAACTTTCATGCACCTCAAGTAATTCCACGGAATACCTACCACTTTCCACCAACAACAGGTACTAGGTTAACTTTGTCGACTAAGGCTAGGATAGATAGGAAAATGCATTTTGTCCATGGGATCCTGTCTGCCACAAGCAGAGATTCTTACAATAAATCTTTGAGTCAAACAATTCAAAATTTTCATTTGAGGTTGTTCGTCGCAAATAGCCCCATTGCCAACTATTTGTGAGTTCACTACTAATGCTGAAGAACAGACCGAGGAGATCAAGAAGCTTCACGAGGAAGTTTGCGATGATATTGCTCGATAGACCATTGAAAAGCAAGCAACAAGCTCCTGAAAAAACTATTTTCAATTAAACTTTAGTATGGATTCACTCGAGGAAAACGCGTTTTCCTAAGTGTCGCAAGAAGCTATCACCTTGAGCAAATGGCCATCTTCGAATCTTGAAGCATATAAATGGCAATGCCTATAAAATTGAACTACCTGTAGGTGCTGATTTGTCTTCATACTACGAAGAACATAATGGAGACTCGAAGATTGACGGCAAACCGCTTTCATCTCCGAAAGTCCAACGTAAAAGCTTGTCACTTGTTAATGCAGACTTATCATACGATGATGGATGCAACTTGTCATATGATGATTCGATAACTTGTCATTCTCATCTTTGAATGGTATAATTTTCATCTTTATCTTTAGTGAGGTTTGTCCCACGTTGATCCTTGAAGTAAAACCACTTATGATGTGAGCCTATTTAAGGGTCCAAGGGTCATTTGGTAGGGTGTAAAAAAATAGTGTTGAATAGGGTGTATTAGTAATACAAGGATTAGTTATGCTTGGATTATTCGTTATCCACTACTTGGTTTGGTGTATTAGAAATAACATATATTGCATAATTTCTAAAAAAAATTGTTTGCTTACAATATACCCTCCACATTCTTTAGTTTTATACATTTTCATGGACAGTTGTATCTTTAACCATGCTTATGCATGTATTAAATTTTTTTGTATTGCTAATACCATGGTTTGGTATGTATTATTATATTGAGGATAATACCAAATAGGGTGTATTAGTTTGACATAGGTTGAAAACTTGTACCAAACAAGCATACCAATACATGCAGTATTTTCTCTAATACCTTTTATTCAAATCATCTTGTGTTGTTAATATAAAGCTTTGTGCTTAAGTTTGCTTCTTTTAATCTTGACGTTTGAAGCATTTACTACCACTAGCTTCTTTATTATTAGACTTTTGAGGCTACTTTTAGATGATACTTGTGACGTTGAACTTTTGTTCTTGTGGCTAGAAGTAAATTCCTTTTGCTTACAAGCACCTGATAGGTGTTACGACCTGATTTTAAACTCGTTTAACAATGTTCAATAACGTGGCTATTTGTGGAATAACACATAGTTGTCACCTAATTTCAATTTGGGAATTAGGAACACATTTTTTGAAAGAAAGGTGTTTAAACCTTAAATGTGTTTGCAAACCAGAGAAAGGGTAAGGATTCAAGTGATTTACTGAGGAAGGTGATTGGCATCTCGAGAAATTCGCAAAGAGGTTTACCTACAGAGTTTAAGACAAATTTTGTGGCTAAAGTAAAACTTGTTTGTAAAATGATAGTTAAAAGTGGTTTCGTAAAACAATTTATGTAGCACTTAATTACTCTATTAATCAATAGATTAACTATTTTTGTAATTGTGTTATTACTGAAATGACCTGTAAATTTGACTTTGAACTAAACATATATATTCAACTCCCAAACTTATAGGTCGATAGACTTTACTTTATAACTATCAAGACAAGGATTAGTCTTTAAACTATTTTAGTGAGTCTTAAGGTTTTGTATCCTTTGAAAAAACTGTTTTTTTTATTGTTGGTCTTGAGCCCCAAATTTCTCTTTGAAACACAACAACAACAATGACAACATACCCTATGCAATGACACAAATGGGTCTGGAGAGGCAAGATGTATGCATACTTTATCCCTACTTTTGTGGGGTAGAGATCCTTGAACAAGATTTCTGAAAGGAAAAAAAAGTAAGATTCATTCTTTGTTAATTGAATTTTTTTTCTGTTAAGCGTGAAAAGCTTGAAACGAAAATTTGGAAAAAAATATCCTATTGATTCTGCCAAACAGAAGCTGAACTTCTTTTTTTAATGAAAACAGTAGCCAAACAGAATAAGTAAAAAAGAAGGCGATTCTGATGTTTGAGCATCCTTTATTCATTGAAAATTATTCTGGAAGAAGTGATTCATTATGATCTTTGAATCTATCAGACAAATGTAAACCTCCCATCTTAAGGTTTATTTGTTGTTGGATAAATTTAGAACTGCTAGACACAGTAGGATTAGCAGGACCGTGCGAAGGATGGCCTCCGCCCTAGTTTCTATCCACACCTGTTTGTTATGGTTGTTCAAGTGTCTCCATCCTGCCCACCCCTCTGCCAGATTCATGTTTGAACAGAGTTGACAAGTGTTACAAATAGCTACATTCATTTCCTTTTTGTGTTAAAAAAATTTCTATACAAGTGATGTTTTTATGTATTCTGCTCTTCCTCTACTTGGAGCTACAAGAAGAGCTCCAGCCTGAGATTGATTCTGAGGTGGAGCCTCTGTAACTGGACTAGTGTGTTTTATCTTCTTCATCTTTTTTTCCCCTCATTCATGTTTCTTTATCCCCAAATTGTGCTTCCATTAATCCGTTATGTAGTGGCTCACTAGAATGAAGATCAAAACTGTCGGTTTGGGTCACAGGGGTTTTATCAACATGAGTAAAATCCTCTATATGTTTTCTAGGCATAGAAGAAGATTTTGAAATTTCTCCCCCTTTTATTGTTTCCAAAGATTGTGTAGGATTGATCCATCAAATTTGAGGTTTTCTTATGCTCCAGCAAACTCTTTTTTTCTACATGAATTTACAAGGTTTCCTTCTTTTCTGTTGCTTGGATATGATACTCTCTTCCTGCTCAAATTACCCCTCCGCAGGGGCCACCAGTAGTTTTCCTCACTCCCCATTTGTGACTTGAGCCCCTCAATCTCATGGTTAGAGGTGCCTCTGTTCTGAATCAAAGGCCAAAGCCGTGAATTGGATCGTCCAGAAAAGATCTCTGAACAACCATGGTGGAGTTCCTGAGAGGTGTATATATGAGGCGGCATGCCTCTATTCTGGTTTAGTGGTATGCATGGCCTGATTAATCTTCCACTCTCTTGCATTTAATCTTGTTGTCTTCAACAACAATGGTCCAGAAAACAAAGCTGGGGGATTGTACTGGGGTGACGAAACAGGCAATTGATCTTTGTTTTCCTATTACTTCAAGGTCATCCTTATTTCCCATTCTAGTCACCATCTTTCATTGGCTAGGTATAAATGAAAAATACAGCTTTTAGATTGTTGGAAGACAAAAGATGGCATCAAACATGTGTAGAACACTTATAATAGCGATATTTTCCCCCTACCTTTTGCGTAATTGAAATAAGATATGAATGAAAATAGCTTTAGTGGATATGACAAGCCGTTTTAGTTCCTAACTACACAAATAGTGAAGAAATTCTGGTTAGGAAAGCAAGACATAGCAACTAGATACTTCTAGAATTAAAAGATCAAGATGTTATTTGATGCTTTCCTAACAAGAATTTCTCTGTTAGTGTAGAAAGTCAAAAGTACTTGTGATATCCACTAAAGCTAAGTTGTATTCAATGCCATAACAATCCCACAAAGCAAAGAGAATGAATATCGTTATTAGAGAAGTTTTTCCAACGTGTTGCAAGCCTTAATCTTTTGTGGTTTTCATTCATATTTTTCCTACCTCAACTCCTACCATGGCTCTGTTGATGTGCACCCTTTGGCTTTTTAAGAGAGCTCAAACAATCACAGTGCATTGTGGAGACATTACCACAATGTATTTTAATGACTTAGCCTCACTTAGGCGGGAAGACGCGAAACTACCACCTTTGGATTGGGAAAATACAACTCCATCTCTTATCCCATAAATTGCATCATTGCATAACCTCTATCCTATACTCTTCCCCTAATCATTGTGGATTGTAATGTTGACATGAGACGTATATTGAGAAATTGTTTGCATGTTTTCCTTAGATGTCTTTTCCTTGAATAAATATAGAATACACTTGTATCCACAAAGAAAATAAAGATCACTTGTCAATATTTCATACATGTTAGTCATGTGACCACCAGCTGTTTTATGCTGTTACTATTCATTGTTTGCTACCTAGCTATTGCATCTCTAATGATGATCAGATCATGACTCCATTTTCCTTTTTTCACTATCTAACTCTCCATCTTTTCACGTGTATCCAGAGCCTCAACCTACCGAGAAGGAAAAAGTCAGTGCTGCAGTGTCCAATTGAATCGTACTGTGCATGTAATTTTGTTGAAAGTTCAAAGATGGAGGCTTTGATTCCTCTATTCTTCTAGGTGATGGGTTGATTGCTAGTGTTGCGAAATGACTGCATTGTATATCACCGTGTAATTTCCTTGATTGGCTGAAATTGTATGTGACCTGGAACTCTTATACAGTGCCAGTAATGATATGTATACTGAACTTCAGTGACTCGTTTCAATATCATTTTTTAATTATAATATTCTGATTAAGATGAGATCAGGGGTCGCAGACTCACAATGTTCTTAGTATTGTGGCTAAGCAAAAAGAAGATAAGTGACATTTTGCTTTTATGTGGAGTTCTAACTTCATGAACTCTTAAATCAAAATGCATGTCCATCAGGCAAGACGCTGTATTAATACCTCTTGAGTATTGGTAAATACAGTTTTTTCCTTGATATCTCAGAGGTGTTGAAACTACTGTCTACAAAGGCAATTTGGTTGGAATTTCTGAGTGTTTGCTACAAAGGATGACTTGATGGGTTAAGTTCATAATGACTCTTATAGGACTGATCTTGATATTTGTGTCCCTTAATGTCTTATAAAAATAGTCGTCAATTCATTTAATGAAAAATCTTTGGACTAAATTGCCTTCCAAACCTCACATACTAAAGATAGCTTAATATTGAATTTTTTTTGTATGGTAGAAGCACAACAAACAAAAGTTGTGTGAGGCATCACTAATTCTTTGACACTTGGATATAGTGGGCCCATTCTTTGACTTTAAAGATCCAAAAATTAGGAAGAAAGAGAAAATATAATTTAAAATTGACATGACCCAATAAAATTATACAAAATAATATAAATAAAGTGAATTATGGGATCCATTATTCTTTAAGCTCATCATATCCAAAAGAAAAAAAAATCCGCACATCATTCTTCTTCAAGTTCGAACGTTTTTCTTCTAGATTGAAATTTTTATCAAATTTATTTCTCTCAATATTAGGAATTGGCAAAAAGAAAATTTGTTGAAATATTTTTGTCAGAAAATTTGAATCTCTGTACACAAATATAATTAAATTTATATATATTCGAAATGATTTTTGCAAAAAATATTCGAAATGATCTTCATGTTTGAATTACTTTAATACAATTTCAAAAGTGAAAAGTGAGTTAAAAACAAATTATTTTAAAAAAGTAAATAATTTTTATGTTTAAATGGATCCTAAAAGTAGAAGTTAAAAAGAAATGAATTAGGAAGATGAAAATTTTAAAATATGATAAATGATAAATGGTTTAATCCTACGATACGAATAAGAATTATATTTGTACTTAAATTTGACTATTAATATCTTAGGTAATTATTTAACCATAAAAAATAAAATATATTTTTATTTATATTATAAAATTGAAGGAGTAATTGAATTGGTTTTCAAATAATTTAAAAAAAAGAAGAAAAACTGACGAGAAAAAAGAAGAAGAGAAGACCATGAAAGAGAAGCAAAGGAAAATGCATAGATTCCCCCTTGAACTTGTCCCGAAAAGTCAGCTACACGCTTAAACTATTATGACAACCTATTACACACCTTTACTATTTAAAAGTGAATTTATTTACCCCTGGGATGTGTAACACCACTCTCACAATATGTGGTGTATTATACTCGCTGCCACATCAGTGCCATGTCAGAAATTAAAAAATATAATTTTTAATTAACTTTTCTTTTGTTAACTATATTTTACACTAATTAATCTCTCATTAATTATTAAAATTCTCTAATAATTATATTTTCTCCATAGCAAAATTACAAAGAAGAAAATTTCAACAATGACCGCCAAGAACACTAATCAAAATCTGGAGCTGATTCATGGAGTGGAAAATTCTCTCATTCACTCAAAAAAGCCCGTCATAGCTGCGGCGGCTAAGAAACCCCCAATATTATATCCCCTCGATGACATTAAGAAACCCTTTGTTAACAAACACAAATCAAAACTCACAAAGCTTAGATTGGTGATAAGTAATTTGCTAAACAAGCTGAGAAGAATTAAGTCGAAGAAGGAAGGAGGAGAGATTTTTGCTTAAAAGAAAGAGGAGAAAATGTGCTTCCTCAAGAGGGTGAGGGTGAAGAAGAAGAGATGTGGAGGGTGAGTGGGGTTTAATTGAATTTTGACTTTTTTCTACTTTAATAAATCTGACGCGCCTATTTTTATTTATAAATTGTTTTGTCACATCAATTTTATGGGGTAAATAAATTCACTTTTAAGTAGTAAATGTGTGTAATAGGTCGTCATAATAGTTTAAGCGTGTAACTGACTTTTCGAAACAAGTTCAGGGAGGAATCTATGCCTTTTTTGACAAAGAAATAAAAATCAAGAGTGGATCCCATAAATTAGAATATAATTGCAATAAAAAATACCCTCACACAACTAATACAAGTGGTACCTCTCCCATAGTAGAGGTACAACTTGTATTAGTTGTGTGAGAGTATTTTTTATTGCAATTATATTCTGATTTATGGTACCCACTCTTGATTTTTATTTCTTTGCCTTTTGTTTCTCTTTCATGGTCTTGTCTTCTTCTTTTTTCTTGTCAGTTTTTTTTTTTAAAAATTATTTGAAAAGCAATTCAATTACTCCTTCAGTTTTATAATATAAATAAAAATATATTTTATTTTTTATGGTTAAATAATTACCTAAGATATTAATAGTCAAATTTAAATACGAATATAATTCGTATTCGTACTGTAGGATTAAACTATTTTTCATTTATCGTATTTTAAAATTTTTCATCTTCCTAATTCATTTCTTTTTAACTTCTACTTTTAGGGTCCATTTAAACATAAAAATTATTTACTTTTTTAAAATAATCTGTTTTTTACTCACTTTTCACTTTTGAAATTGTATCAAAGTTCATTCAAATATGAACATCATTTCGAATATATATAAATTTAATTATATTTGTATTTAGATATTCAAATTTTCTGACAAAACTATTTCAACAAATTTTCTTTTTGCCAATTCCTAATATTGAGAGATATAATTTTGATAAAATTTTCAATTTAAAAGAAAAAGAAGAAGAAAAACGTTCGAAGTTGAAGAAGAATGATGTCCGGATTTTTTTCTCTTTTGGATATGATGAGCTTAAAGTATAGTGGACCCCATAATTCACTTTATTTATATTATTTTGTATAATTTTATTGGGTCATGTCAATTTTAAATTATATTTTCTATTTCTTCCTATTTTTGGAGCTTTAAAGTCAAAGAATGGGCCTACTATATCCAAGTGTCAAAGAATTAGTGAAACCTTACACAACTTTTGTTTGTTGTGCCTCTACCATACAATTTTTTTTTCATCATTTGTGTCTGGATAAATATATGAAGTTAAAAATTATATAATTATTTTAATTTTTTTCCTTCTTTTTCTATTTTTTTCTTTTCGTTTTCCTTTCCTTCCTTTCTTTTTTTTTTGTAAAATTGTTTTCTCCTTTTTTTCGGTTATCATTATTTTTCTTTCTTTTCATTTTTTGTTCCATTTATGGGGCTAAAAAAACTACCTAATTTATACATTTTGTACTATTTTAAAATTGAATTCACCCCTTGATTCAAGTGTCAGGGTTCAAGATAATTTTTTTAATGCTTACTATTTTAAATTATATATATTCGGTTTGGTTTGAAATTTATGAGATACTCTTATAATTCTTATCTTAGAGGCAATACTCAGCCCAAGGACTTCCAAATAACAAGTTACGTTCCATGGGCAAGAGTTGACGCTATCTTATTGTATCTTGATTTATGAGATGCTCTATAACTCTTGCCTTAGAGGCAAGACTTAGACCAAGAACTACAAAACACACAAGTTACGCTTCATGGGCTAGACTTGACACTACCACATTGTGTCTTGATTTATCAAATGTTTTATAACTCTTGCCTTAGAGTTAAGACTTAGCCTAAGGACTTCCAAAGAATAAGTTACACCCATGAGCAATATGTAATGACCCCGTCTGTCATTTTTGGAAAGTTTTGTGAATTTAGTGTTTTGCCCTCCCATGATTGACCCCGAGTCTTCTTTGATTGAGTTTTGAAAAGTTGGTTTTGAACTTTTTTTTAAGTTTGAAAGACTAAGTTGTTAAGAAAGTAATTTTCGGTTTCTTTTGAAGTTTCAAGTGTTGGAATGGAATTCTGTCGATTTCATCAATCCCGTAATGTAAAATCTAATCCGTGATAGTTGTCGATTTATGATTCTGAGCCTTTTTGAGGATTTGAGGTCCTAAGTTGTGAAATTATGGAATTTTACCCTTTGGGTTGACTTTGGTCAATATTCGGAGTTCGAATGCTCGGATCAGAATTCAAGAGTTACAATGGATTTGGGAGATAATTTTAGGCCTAGGTGAGGTCTTGATTGATTTTTGAGAGATCTCGAGCTTGTTTTAGCCTTTTTATGTGTTGAGTTAGTTTCTTGTGATTTCCATGGATGTTGGGTCAAGGAGACCTCGTATTCGTGTTATCACGACCCGAGTCTACACCCTGGACGTGTCCGACACTCGAGAACCATTGCTGGTCCCCAAGTGAACCCTCATCCTAGCTGACTACAAGCGGAAGACTAACTCAAGCATACATAAACTTAAAACTAAATTAAATTTCATTGAACTCAAATACTGAACCTTTCAAAAAGTCTGTACAATACTCAAGAGAAAGTAAATACAGAAAACTACTCAACTCTGTCTATCTATTAATCCTCTACTATTACAGAAGGATATCGGGATAAGACCCACGATATTTCAAAACAACTAACTGTAAGGTAAAAGTGAAGTCTTTCGGAATATAAGAAGGCTCACCAAAGCTGGCTGGAATATCACATGACCTCAACGAAATGCTTGTTGATGATCCTGAATACCTATATCTGCATTATGAAATGATGTAGGACAAATGGCATCAGTACATGGAATGTACGAGCATGTAAGGGGAACTCTACAACATATGTATAAGCTCGAACTCAAATAAGGAAGACATACTCACCTCGTATCAACTCAATATGACTCAAGAATACTCAACTCGACTCAAGAATACTCAACTCAACTTAAGATACTCAATTTAAACTCAAGATATTCAACTCAAAATGAAAGCAACAATAAAAGATGTTATATACATGAAACTTTTAAAACAGTAGATAATAACTCAAATGTACGAAAATATAATAATAAACTCATTACTCTTATTTGAGAGATTCTCTAACCGACAACCATCACTATGAGCTACATGATTATACAACGTCTCGCCCACACTGCCAGAACTGTCCTATACCCTGCCGGAGTATAGGACATCCTCAACTAAGTGGATCCACTAAGCTATGCTTAAAAGCAATAATGAATCATCTAAAAAGTATGACCATTTACTTATGTTGGCATACATGGTTTATGAGGATTTTGAGTTGTCTGAACTCATCCCCATATCGATGCTCAGTACTACTCCCAATAATATATACTCATGCTCATATGTTTAAAAACATAACTCTTCCTCTGGTTTGAGATAATTGCTCAAACTACCCTCTTAAAAGAGGTAACTGCTCTTGAAATATCTTTTGAACTCATAACTCATTTAGAAATCTCAATTTCTCTTTTATCGATGTAAAAATTAATACCTCTGGGAATACATAGTCCCCTTATACTCTTACTCAACTCATACTTGAAAACTCTTTCTCAAAAATATATCAAAATCATATTATAATATGATCATTGATGACTCGGGAAATCATACTACATAAACATTGATGGTATATCTAGATACCATACTGCTCATACATTAATAGCATACTCGATTGTCATACTAGACATGTTTTAGAAACTCTTTTCTCAAAACTCTTCTTTACTTTCTCAAAACTCTGTTTAAGAACTCAAGTGTTGATTTTAAAAAGCTTCTCAAAATTTTATAGCTAAATTCATAGGGTTCATGTGGAATTATAGACATGAACGACTCAACTCAAGGATCTTGATATCAATATGGAAACTCATTACTCAGAACTCAAGACTCACGAACTCGGAACTCATAACTCAACGATAGTACTCCTCATCAAGGATACTCAATTCATAGAGTTCATGCATAATTATGGGCATGAACGACTCAGCTCAAAGATCTCAATAACAAAGTAGACTCATGAATACAACTCTTCTCATTATCATACTCATTTACTCAAGTCTTGAAACAAGTTAGAATTAGTTGCAAAAGACTTCTCAAAAAGGGATTCAAAGGTTTTCTCAAACTTTACTCTTAATATATGATTTAATTTGAAATGAAGATTTAAGAGTTATGATTAGGATATGAATGATCTCTCAAGGATTAATGAAGCTTAGGATAGTTAATATCAATAGGGAAATGAATACACGATTGGAAGGATAGTATACAAGATGAAAGACGGAAGGGAACAAAAAGGGAAAGTGGTCTGACACTCCAGGCGCAACGGTAGCACGTCGCGCTAGACCTCTGAGGGTCTGATTGGCGCATTGTGCCAAACCTCCATTTACTGGGGGTCTGATTAGGTGCACTTCTAGCGCATCATGCTAGGCCTCCATTTACTAGGGGTCTGATTGGGCACACTGCTGGTGCGCCTCCCCAACCCAATTCCAGGATGTTCCGACAAAATTTTTCTTCTCAATTTTTTTATCCTAATTCAGCTAGACTCGATTGATTTCTTCCAAACTTCCTTAGAATCGTAAACCCAACATCAATAACCAAAATTCTACTCAAATTTCCTCAAGATCAACCCTCAAACTCAAAACCCTCGCCTCAAGAACTCATCAAACTTCATTAATAAAGAATGAAGAACAAAACTTCAAGAAAACTCATCAAAAAATCAATACACGAAATCTCATGGACGAATTCAATAAGGAAACTCATGATTGGCGTGAGGGTGAACTAACCCATCGCTATGAAAACTTACATACCTCGAAAGAATTAAATACTTGGCAAAAATCCTCAAAGGTCGCAAGAATCTTGAACGTTCTTCTTTTTTCCTCTTGAACTCCTCTTAAAAACCCTAAGTGTGTTTAGGAATGACTAAATTGATTCCAATAAGTTTAGATCCCTAAAAAATTAGCAAAAACGAGCTAGGCTAGTGGGGGTAAGGAAAATACCAAAATACCCCTCTTAAAACGGATGAATTTCCTTAACTAGACAAGCTGCACTCAAACGAGCATATCTCCTTCATCTGAACTCAGAATTTAGCAAACTCAACGGCGTTGGAAATAGGACACAAAGATATTTGATTTGATAACTCATAGGCCACCTAAATCTTTATGTGCTGAAAGTTATGGTTATTTGAAGTTGACCAAAGAATAATCTCATAGAGAAATTCAATTGGAAGGAAAATTTCCAACTCACCTTATGTAATGGAATTTTAGCGACCTTAATCTTCTAAGAAAATTTGAATCACTCGAGACAAAACTTATTCACCATAAAGAATGACTCGATTCTCAACTTTGAAAATTTTGGGATGTTACACGTGTTTTGATGGTTCCATTGAGTCCAAAATGTCGAGTATAATTAATTTGCATATGTGGTTTGTGTGCATGGGGTTTCGAACGAATACTGAGGGTCTTTTTAAAGTGTTGAAAGTTTGTTGTGATTTTCTGGTGCTGCAGGCCTCACTTTTGCGAAGGTCATGTCACTTAAGCGACCTTCGTTTAAGTGAAGGACCTATCGCTTAAGCGATCTTCGCTTCTGCGAATGAGGCTTCACTTAAGCGACACCTACATTTTTAGCAAGGTTCGCTTAAACGAACCCTTGGTCGCTTTTGCGACATCAGAGAGGGTTTTTGGCCTTCCATTCAGGGTTTAAGCCTATTTCACCATTTTTGAGTTTGGGAGCTTTGGGGTGGTGATTTGGACTAGATTTTTGAGGGAAAACTTTTGGGTAAATGATTGTTAGCTCGAAATCTTCATTTACCCATTATTATTTATGGACTTATGTGTTCAGATCAAGCTTTTGAAATGAGATATTTGGGGTTTTCTTCAAGAACCCAAGAACTTAGTAAAATGGTGATTTTGAAGTGGTTTTGATGCCTTTTTTCAAATGTTTTTCACCAAGGAGTTTCTAAAGCCTTAAACATCATTTTCAAGTATTGTTTTCTGGATTCAACCCTCCATTTTGAAATTGGATTTTTAGGTGATTGACCCATTTCTCTATATAATTGTTGTTTCTGATGAGTAATTGTAAATATTTGATTATTATAGATTGTGTGGCTTTGGAAGTGATTCTGAAGGGGAAGACTCAACTCTTGGAGTGATTGTTGATTGATTTAAGGCAAGTGACCTCCTAAACCTCGTATTCTAGTAGATTTCGTGTACTTCATTCGTTGCTTGTGTGTTGGGAGTAATGAGGATGAGGTGTAGGGTTTAAATTGTCCACTTGATATATCTAAAATGAATAAAAAGAGGTTGAAATAAAAAAGGCTCTGTGATGAACATGATAATGCGAATTGACTTATTGTGACCCTGTTAATTGATTGATGAAATTCTTGAAATCATGAATGTGGACTTGAATTGTGTGAATTGTTGTCTCTCTCATGTGGTGTGATATTGCTTGTATGCATTAATTGTGAACACCATGATGAGACGTGTGATGATTTATAATGTCGAGGTCTTTGCCGACGAATGTTGTATTGCCGAGGTCTTTGTCGGCGAGTGTTGCGATGTCGAGGTCATTTTCAGCAAGTGTTTATAAAGCCGATAGAAAATAGTTCCGACTAGTGATTAAATGTAAAGATGATGAGAAATGATTCCGGCTAGTGATTTGATATAAATCCGATGGAAAATGATTTCGGCTAGTGATATTGTGCCGATGGAATATGGTTTCGGCAAGAGATTGATTATTGTAACTTGATGCATTTGATGTTTATGTGTGACTTGCTTGTTACTTGAAATTGATGTATTTTTTGTGTGAGATTGAACTACCTGACCTTGAGTTTGACTTGATTCGTTTGATTATTGAATATGACTATTGAGTTGTCGATATTGAGCCTTCTGAGCCGTGTATTGTAGAATTGCTAGGTTGGGCTGATTTCTGTGCAGGTTGTAGTTTGAGGAGGTTCAGTTGGAGTGTAAGCGATATTCATTTTCTAGCTATATCCTTTGTTTTCTAGGTACTTGTTGGGTACCATATTGTTGGTACTCACCCCTTCCTTTCACACTTGTGTAGGTTCCGAGCCCAGACCCGTGTGATCTCCTTCTTCTTCTCGTGACAGTCCAGGCTCGTTGAAGGATTTGAGAAGTAGTTGCTTGTCATCCTGGCGGACCCTTTTTTCCTTTTCTTTAAGCTTTGTTCTACTTCAGAAACAAAGACTGAGACATGTATTTATCTTTCGAATTATGTATTTTCATTAGTGGCTTGTACACGTGACAACAAGATTTTGGGGTATTGGTTAGAATGAATAAGTTTCCCCCCTTTTATATTGTTCTTGCTTTACTGTTTTCCGCATTTATTTTGATTTCGTTGGGTTGAAGTTGACTTGTCTTGGTGGGAATAGACAAGTATCATTACGTCAGTTTTTGGGTCGTGACACAATATATCTCAATTTATGAGATATTGTATAACTACCTACGAGACCTATGGGTAAAACTTGGACCAAGAACTTCAAAACAACAAGTTACGCCCTATGGGCAAGACTTAAAACTACCACATTGTTCTTGATTTATCCTATGCTCGATAACTCTCGTCTTAGAGGCAAAACTTAGCCAAAGGACTTCCAAAGAATAAGTTACTCCCATTGGACAAACGATCTTGATTTATGAGATAGTATATAACTATTACCTTAGAGGCAACACTTAGACCAAGAACTTCAAAACAACAAGTAACAACCCATGGGCAAGACTTGACACTACTACTGTCACCTCCCGAGCCTACACCCTGGATGAGACTAGAACTCGAGAATCATTTCTGACCCCAAGCAAGCCCTTGGCCTGGCTCAACTCTCAGCGGAAGAATTACTCAACATCATATGAACTCAAGTAACTTTACTCAACTTGTCTCAAATAAATACTCAGAATATTTTAGATATAAAACATTCAACTGGCCAAAAGGCAACTCAAGTCTTTAGACATTAAACACTGAAAATGAAAAAGACTCATGAACTACTACTGTCTATCTATCTATAAAGCATCTAATACTATGAGGGATGTAGGGACAAGACCCCCGATCATCCTAACAAAACTAAAATAATACGATAGAAATAAATGAGGGATCCTCCGAAAGTAAGGAGGCTCACCAAAGCTAACTCGAACTACTATGGTATCAACGAAGCACTTGTTGATGACCTTGATCTCCTGTATCTTCATCATAAAAGATGCAGGCCAAATGACATCAGTACATGGAATTTACGAGCATGCAAGGGGAAATCTAAAACATGACATAAGCTTAAACTCGAACTGAAGAAATAACTTGCCTAGTCTCAACTCAACTCAATCTCAACTCAATTCAATATAAAAGCAATGACAATAATGCGATATAAAGAGAAGCTTTTAAAACAATAGATAACAACTCAATTTATTTAAGAATACAAGATAACTCAGTTTGTATGTAAAAATACAAAATAACTCTGTTAGGGAGATTCTCTAACCAACAACCATCACCATGAGCTATATGATGATACAATGTCTCGCCCTGCCAGAACTGTCCTATACCTTGCTGGGGTATAGAACTCCCCAACTAAGTGGATCCACTAAGCTATGCTTAAAAATCAATAAGGAATCATCTAAAAAGTATGACCCTTTCTACCCACGTTGGCTACATAGTTTATGAGGACTTTGAGTTATCTGAACTCGTCCCTATATCGGTGCTCAATACTACTCCCAAAATATAACTTAGCTCATATGTTTAAAAAAATTTCCTCATCCTCAACTTTGAGATTATTACTCAAAATATTTCTCTTAAAAGAGATAGTACTCAAATCTCCTCATAACTCATTTGGAAAACATAGTTTCCTCCTCATTTTAAATGTAAAAACATTTACTGTTGGGAATACTTAGTTCCCATATTTTCATTTTGAAAAATGAAACTCAACTTTACTCATCCTCATACTCAAGTACTAAAGTCTTAAAACAAGTTTTAAAAGATTGTAAAAGACTTCTCAAAATGACTCGAAAGAACTCTCAAAACTTAATTCTTAACTCTAATTTGAATTTGAATTATGAATTCAAGGTTATGATTCATGTTATGAATGATCTCTCGATGTTTAGATGCAGTTTAGAGTAGTTAGAATCAATAGGGAGTAAAGGTACGCTTTGAAAGGACTTAGACGGAGTAAACAACGGAAAAATGATGGGGGCAGGCGACCCTGGCGCACTGATGGCACGGAGAACCAGCCCCTAAACTTCAGAGAGTTTAAAATGGTGCACTGCTGGTGCGCGCCTCCTCAGCCCCTCCCCAGATTAATCATATGAATTTTCTCTCTCGTTTTCTGATCTTAATTCGGCTAGAATCGATTTCTTTCATCAATTTTTCCTTAGATTCAATTACCCGATACAAGTACATAAGAATCTACTAAAAAACAACTCTCAAACTCAAAATAATTATCTCAAGAACTCATCAAACCCATCCTAATTCAACAACAAAAACAACACTTCAAGAACACTCATCAAGAACTTAATTCTTTCAATCTTTATGGATGAATTTGAATGTGTAAATCATGATTGGTGTGTGGGTAAACGAATCCAACACTATGAAAACTTACATACTTCAATTTGGTGAAGCAAATCCTCGATTCGCAAGAAACCTCAATCGTTCTTCTTTTTCTCCTATTTTCTCTTCTTGAACTCTCTTCTAAAACCCTAAGCGTAATTTAGGATTGTGAAACTGACCCAAATCAGTTTTTACCCGTAAAATATCACTAAAAACATTTAAATCTGATGGGGTAAGGAAAAGACCAAAATATCCCTCACTAATTCGGGTAACTTTCCTTAACTAAATAGGCTGACTTAAAACATGCATATCTTCCTCATCCAAACTCAAAACTTAGCAAACTTGGTGACGTTGGAATGAGGATTCCAAGATCTTTTATTTGATATCTTATGGGCCACCTAACTCATCTTGTACCGAAACTTATGATCGTTTGAAGTTAACCCAAAACTCACAACTTAAGCATAACTTGCAAAATTCTCAATTTAGCTATTTCCAATTTAGCGCTTTCTAAATTTAGCTTTTTCTAAGGCGAGATGTTACAATATATCCCCCTTGGTAACATTCGTCCTTGAATGAAGATCAATCTAAAGTAGAACTAAGGGTGCCAACATCTAACACCTAACTCAAGCACCCAACATGCAATTTAACACAATCATTGCATATAAATTAAAAGAGTGTTTTTCAGAAGTCATTGCCTTGGTCTGGAATTTCTCCGGACTCAAAGAGATGTGGGTATCTCTTCTTCATTTACTCCTCAGCCTCCTAAGTAGCTTACTCAACAAACTGGTTCCTCCATAATACCTTGACTGATGCAACCTTCTTGGTTCTCAACTTGCGAACCTGACGTTTAAGAAACTCAACGAGAATATCCTCATAAGATAGGTTGTCCTTAATACCAATATTTCTAGTAGGTATAATAAGTGAAGGATCGCCCATACACTTCTTCAACATTGAAATGTGAAATACCGGATGGACTGCTGCTAACTCTGGCGGTAGCTCTAACTCATATGCTACATTGCCAATCCTCTTGGATATCCTGTAAGGACCAATATACCGGGGACTATAGGTTTCCCCTTCTTACCAAAACTCATAATACCATTCATGGGTGAAACCTTCAAATAAACCCAATCATCCACCTCAAATTTCAAGTCTCTTCTCCTAACATTTGTATAGGATTTCTGACGACTCTGAGTTGTTTTCAACCTTTCTTGAATGATCTTCACTTTCTCCATAACTTGATGAACTAAGTCTGGTCCTATCAACCCAACTTCACCAACCTCAAACCTTCCAATAGGAGATCTACATCTTCTCCCATAAAAAGCTTCATAAAGAACCATTTGGATGCTAGAATGATAACTATTGTTATAAGCAAACTCGATGAGAGGTAAGTGCTCATCCCAAATACCCTAGAAATGGATCACACATGCCATCAATGTATTCTTTAAAGTATGAATCATACACTCTATTTGACCATCAGTCTGAGGATGGAAAACAATACTCAAATGCACCTTCGAACCCAAACCCTTCTGGAAAGACTTCCAAAATTGTGTAGTAAATTGTGCACCTCTATCTAAAATGATGGAATACCGGAACTCCGTGAAATCTAACCACCTCTTGAATATATAACTTGGCATAATACTTTGCTGAATAAGTAGTCTTTACCGATAAAAAGTGGGCTGATTTAGTCATCCGATCTACAATCACCTAACTAGAATCATGCTGCCTACGAGACCGCGACAACCCAGTAATAAAATATATATTGATCATCTCCCACTTTCATTATGGAATCTCTACATTCTCTGCTATACTATCGGGACTTTGGTGCTCTACCTTGACTTGTTGACAATTCGGGCATTTAGCAACGAAATCTGTAATACATTTCTTCATACTACTCCACCAATAGACTTCTCTCAAGTCACGATACATCTTTGTTGAACCAGGATGGATCGAATATCTAGAGCTATGAGTCTCTTCCATGATCCTCTCTTGGAGTTCTCCACCCTTGGTACACACAACCTACATTGATACCTCAATATACCATCTCCCCCTATTCAAAAGCCATCACTTTCTGCTTATGAACATTTGCCATTAATTCAAGAAAACAGGGTCTTAGTCTTGTTTCTCTTTCACTTCTGACACTAATGATGATTTAGGCCTACTCATCACCACTACTCCACCTTCATTGGAATCCAACAAATGGGCTCCAAAGCATGCAAGTCTGTGCACATCCTTGGCTAATTCCTTCTTTTCTTCCTCAACATGGGCAGTACTATCCATAGACAACCTACTCAAAGCATCAACAACAACATTAGCCTTACCTGGGTGATTGAGAATACTCATGTCATAATCCTTGAGTAACTCCAACCAACTCCTCTGTCTGAGATTAAGCTCTTTCTGCCTGAATACATACTGAAGACTCTTTTGATCGGTGAACACATCTACATGAACACCATAAAGATAGTGACACCATATTTTCAAAGCAAACACTACAACAACAAACTCTAGATCATGGGTTGGGTAATTCCTCTCGTGAATCTTAAGCTGTCTGGAGGCATAAGCTATAACCTTGTCATTCTACATCAATACATAACCTAGTTCAACTCTGGACGTATCACAATACACCACAAAAACCTTGCGTACCCTCTGCTAAGGTCAACACTGGGGCAATAGTCAACCTAGTTTTCAACTCCTAAAAGTTTTTCTCACAAGTTTCAGACCATTGAAACTTTGATGTCTTCTGAGTCAACTTAGTCAACGAGGATGAAATAGATGAAAACCCCTTGACAAACCTCCTATAGTAGCCAGCCAATTCCAAGAAACTCCTAATATCAGTTGGAGACGTGGGTTTGGGCCAGTTCTGCACTTCCTCAATTTTCCCCTTGTCAACTTGTATTCCATAACCAGAAACAATGTGGTCTAAGACTGCGACTGACTCAAGCCAAAATTCACACTTATAGAATTTAGCATACGACTCTCTATCCTTGAGAGTTTGGAGAACTACTCTTAGATGACTAGCATGATCCTCCCCATTTCTTGAATAAATTAGAATGTCATCAATGAACACGATAAAAAACATATCAAGATAAGGCTTAAACACTCTGTTCATAAGATCCATGAACGCTACAGGAGCATTAATCAAACCAAAATATAGGACTAGAAACTCATAATGACCATAATGGGTCCTGAATGTTGCCTTAGGGATATCACTTTCTCCTACTCTCAACTGATGATAGCCTGATCTGAGGTCTATCTTAGAAAAACAAGTGGCGCCTTGAAGTTGATCGAAAAGATCATCAATCCTCGGAAGGGGATACTTATTATTTATGGTAACCTTGTTCAACTGGCGGTAATCAATACATATCCTAAGTGAATCATTTTTCTTCCTCACAAATAAGATCGGAGCGCCCTAAGGTGAGACACTTGGTCGAAGAAAGCCCTTATCAAAAAGATCTTTCAACTTCTATTTTAACTCTTTCAACTCAGCTGGAGCCATTCTATATAAAAGAATAGAGATAGGACAAGTATCAGGAAGAATATCTCTACCGAAGCCTATTTCTCTCTAAGGAGGGAATCTAGGAAGATCATCTGGAAAGACCTCTGGAAACTCACTCACAACTAGAACTAGCTGAATAGATGGTGTCTCAACACTAGAGTCATTAACTCATATTAAGTGATAGATGCACCCCTTGGAAACTAACTTCCTCACCTTAAGGTATGAAATAAAATGACCCTTAGGCACTGCTGAACTACTCCTCCACTCTATAACTGTCTCATTAGGATACTGGAACTTTACTACTTGAGTTCTACAATCAACTGAAGCATAAAAAGCATGAAGCCAGTTCATACCTAGAATAACATCAAAGTCCACTATATCTAGCTCAACTAAATCAGCCATGATGTCCTTGTGATTGATAGAAATGACACAATCACGATAAACTCTCTCATCTAGAATAGACTCACCAACAGGTGTGGAAACACTGAAGGGCTCAAGAATTTTCTTAGGAAGAACATTAAAACTCATAGCAATATACAAAGTCACAAAAGACAAACTCTCTCCTGGATCAAGCAAAGCATATACATCAAAAGTAAAGACTTTGATCATACCAGTGACAACATCTGGCAAATTCTCTTGCTATTGGCGACTGGTGATAGCACACATACAATTTACTCCTCCGCCTGTCCCTGAAGTAGCTCCTCTAGCTGCAATTTTGTCTGGTGGAGCTTCTGAAGAAGATTGGGCTCTATTTCCCCCCATTACCACTTTGCATGTTCTTAGGGAACTCTCTCATGAAGTGGCATGCCTGACCACACTTGAACAAACCAGTGGAGCCATCACGACACACTCATGAGTAGTTCCTACCGCACTTAGCACATGCAGGAGTCCCATTATCTCATTTTGCCACACTACCTTGAGACTGTGTAGGTCTAGTTCTGAAATTCTGCAAACTCTGATTCTTGAACTCACCTCTATTCCTTGGTGCAGGTGCACTAACAGATGATGGAGCAGTTCTATTTGGCTTTTGTTGAAAGGATGACCGGTTTGCTTTACTCTTCTGCTGCCCGGACTCATTTCCTGTTGTCTTAGCTTTATTGTTTCAGAACTCTTCTCTATCCCTCAACTTGTCCTCCTCAACCTGCTGCATATGGATCATGAACCTTGCTATGTCCATGTCCCCTATCAATATAGCAGCCTTATCCTCTTTGCTCGATAGACGAGACAACTCGGACACAAACAAACTCATCCTGCTTCTCATATCAGCAACCATTTCCGGAGCATTACGGGACAGTTGAGTGAACTTGAGGTTGTACTCATGCACACTCATAGATTCCTGCTTAAGAGTGAGGAACTCTCTTACCTTTGCCTCTCTCAGCTCACGGGGAAAGAAACGTCCCATGAAGGCACTCTTGAACACAACCCAACTCACAATTGGTGCCTCTTCACCTCTACTCTTCTTCCATTGATCGTACCAGATCCTAGCAACACCTTTGAGTTGATATGCAACAAACTCCACTCGATCACCATCAACAACATGCATCACTTCAAACACTTTATGCAATTCTTCCACAAAGTTTTTCGGATCCTCAGTGACACTTGAACCGGTAAAGTCTGGAGGGTTCATCCTTAAGAACTCACATATTCTGGATGTATCAGACACATCCTGTCGATTCCCTATTTTTTGTCCAGCTTGGTTGGTCACCACTTGACTCAACATCCGGATAGCATCCCGGAACTCAACATTAGTGACCTCTTCTTGGGGTTGCACTTCTGGTGCATTGGGGACCCCTTGATCATGAGGATCAACATTCATCGTAGCAGGACGACCTCAGACAACTCTTCGTGCACTACAAGAAAAGTGCTCATTACATGGGGATTTACCTGGGGATAATATAGTAAAATCCCCATGTAATTTGATTACCTACGAATTTTCTCGCAAAACAAAACCCGATGGAAAAACCTTCGTAGGTAACTCTTACCTGCGGATTTATACAAGCCCTAGGTAATTTACCTGGGGAATTAAAATCCCTGAATTTACCTAGGGAATTAAAATCCCCAGGTGATTTACTTGCAGATTTATCCGCGATAACTATCGAAAATTCTTGCGGATTTTTTACCAAAATTTCTTATAAAAACAAAATTTCTTGCGGATTTTCGTAGAAATATGTCGCAAGTGATTCCCCATGAAGATTCCCAAATAAATCCCTAGGAGTTTGGAGATGAAATTTTGTGAAACAAAAGGAAATTTCTTGCGAACATATATGGAAATTTTGCTCAAGATAATTCATATGAAAATAAACCTGCAAGAACCAACAAAAAACACTATTCACGTTATATCATTTTCATTCAACAAAACACAGAATTCATAATTCCTATGAAAAGAAATGTCACGACCCAAGCCTAGGGCCTAGACGTGACCGGCGAATGGGGAACCCAAAGGGACCCCAAGCAAGCCTCATAGCGTATCATTACACGTCCTTGGTCGCGGAAGCAATTAAAATGACCATAAGCAATAAGTATAATCAAAGGG
>JAJOOS010015631.1:0-31359 GCA_029582725.1 Solanum chiquidenum
TAATTGCTTACTGAGTTCTTACAATTCGTTTCACAAAACCCCCCTTTTTTAGTTAATTGTCGTTTTTGTGGAAGTACTTTGACTAATCGAATATAATCGTGAGTTAAAATAAAGTCTAAACCATTTTCCTCGTGGGATCGACCCCAACCTACAAGTTGGGTTCTGTACTTGATAACGATCGCTTATGCTTCTGTAAGGAGGTGTAATTTGAGCGTATCAGTGAGTATACGTGAAGGTTCCCCAACTCATTACGGATGTACTCATAAAGTTTTTTAGAACAATAATTTTGGTGCTCCGGGGGCCATATCCATTGCTAATAAACACGAAAAATCAGGGAATTTGAGCGATTCTTAAAAAAAAGGCTTGTAAATGCGGCAATGGGAGTTAAAAAATGGTGTGAGTATACGTGAAGGTTCCCCTACTCATTATGGAGTTCCTCATAAAGTGTTTTGTGAAAAAAATGCTTGGTGCTCCGGGCGCCAGATCCATGGTCTAACACACGAAAAATCAGAGAATTTGGACGATTCAAAAAAGGGGTTGTAAATGAAGAAATGGGCATTAAAAATTGTGTGAGTAAACGTGAAGGTTCTCCAAATCATTAAGGAGGTCCTTATAAAGTTATTTGAGAAAAATAATTGGGGGCTCCACGCGGCAGATCAATGGGCTAATACACACGAAAATTTTGTGAATTAGGATAATTCTTAAGAAAGGGGTTATAAATGCGGAAATGGGCGTTAAAAAAATGGTGTGAGTATACGTGAAGGTTCCCCAACTCATTATGGAGATCCTCATAAAGTTTATTGAGAAAAAAAAATTGGGTGCTCTGGGAGCCAGATCCATGGGCTATTACACACGAAAAATCTGGGAATTTGGGCGATTCATTAAAGAATGGCTTGTATATGCGGAAAATGGCGCTAAAAAAATGGTGTGAGTACACGTGAAACTTCCTCAACTTATTAAGGAGGTCTTCATAGAGTTTTTTGAGAAAGAAATTTTGGGTGCTCTAGGCGCCAGATCCATGGGCTCTACGCACAAAAAATTAAGGAATTTGGGTGATTCTTAAAAAAGGGGTTGTAAATGCGTAAATGGACGTTAAAAATGGTGTCAGTATACGTGAAGGTTCCCCAACACATTACGGATGTCCTCATAATGTTTTTTGAGAAAAATATTTTGGGTGCTCCTAGTGTAAGATCCATATTAACACACGAAAATTTAGGGAATTTTGTGTGATTCTTAAAAACTGGCTTGTAAATGCGGAACTAAGTGTTAAAAAAATATTTTAAGTATACCTGAAGGTTCCCCAACTCATTACAGAGGTCCTCATAAAGTTTTTGAGAAAAAAATTGGGTTCTCAAGTCGCCTGATCCAAGACACAGGGAAAATTGGAGGATTTGGGTAATTCTTAAAATAGGGCTTGTAAATGCGTAAATGGGTGTTAGAAATGGTGTGAGTATATTATAAGGTTCCCCAACACATTACGGAGGTCCTCACAAAGTTTTTTGAGAAAAAAATTTGGGTGCTCTCGGCACCAGATCCATAGGCTAATACACACGAAAAATTGGGGAATTTGGGCAATTCTTAAAAAGGGCTTGTAAATGCGGAAATGGGTGTTAAAAATGTGATGTGTGTACGTGAAGGTTCCCCAACTCATTACGGAGGTTCTCATAAAGTTTTTTGTGAAAATATTATGGGTGCTCCGGCGCTAGATCCATGGGCTAATACACACGAAAAATCATAATATTTGGGCAATTCTTAATAAAGGGCTTGTAAATGCGAAATTGACGTTAAAATATGGTGTGAGTATGCATGAAGGTTCTCCAACTCAATAAGGAGGTCCTCATAAAGTATTCTGAGAAAACAAATTTGATTGCTCTGGGGCCCATGTCCATGGGCTTATACACATGAAAAATAAGGGAATTAGGGTGATTCTTAAAAAAAGGCTTGTAAATGAGGAAATGAGCATTCAAGAAATGGTGTGAGTATATGTGAAGGTTCCCCAACTCATTACGGAGGTCCTCATAAAGTTTTTTAAGATAAAATTTTGGGTGCTCCGGGCAATAGATACATGGGATAATACGCACGAAAAATGGGTGAATTTGGGTGATTCTTAAAAAAGGGTTTGTAAATGCGGAAATGGGCCTTAAACAAATGGTGTGAGTATACGTGTAGGTTCCCCAACTCATTACGGAGGTCCTCATAAAGGTTTATGAGGAAAAAAAATTGGGTGCTTCGGGGGCCAGATTCATGTGCTAAAACACACGAAAAATTGGAAAATTTGGGTGATTCTTAAAAAAAGAGCTTGTAAATGCGGAAATAGACATTCAAAAAATGGGATGCTATAGGTGAAGGTTCCTCAATTAATTACAGAGGTCCTCATAAAGCTTTTTGAGAAATAAGGTTTTGGTACTCCGGGCGCCGGATCCATGGGCTAATACACATTAAAAATCGGGGAATTTGGGCGATTCTTAAAAAGGACTTCTAAATGCGGATATGGGCGTTAAAATTGATTTAAATATATGTGAAGGTTCCCCAACTCATTATGAAGGTCCTAATAATGTTATTTGAGAAAAAAATTGGGTGCTTTGGGCGCTAGATCCATGGGCTAATACACACGAAAAATCGGGAAATTTGGGTGATTTTAAAAATAGGGCTTGTAAATGCAAAAATGGCGTTAGAAAAATAGTGTGAGTATACATGAAGATTTCGTAAATCATTATGGAGGTCCTCATAAAGTTTATTGAGAAAAACTTTTTGGGTCCTCCGGGCGCCAGATCCATGGCTAATACATACGAAAAATCGGTGAATTAGGGTGATTCTTTAAAGAGGCTTCTAAATGCAAAATGTGCATTAAATAAATGATGTGAGTATGCGTGAAGGTTCTCATGCTCATTAAGAAGTTCCTCATAAAGTTTTTTGAGAAAAATACTTTTTGCTGCTCGGGACGCCAGATAAATGGGAACACACAAAATTTGGTGAATTGGGGTGATTCTTCAAAAAGCTCTTGTAAATGCAGAAATTGGCATTAAAAAATGGTGTGAGTATACGTGAAAGTTTCCCAACTCATTACAGAGGTCCTCATAAAGGTTTTTGAGAAAACAACTTTGCGTACTCCAGGCGCCAGATCCATGGGCTGATACACACAAAAAATCATGGAATTTGGGAATTTCTTTAAAAGGGGCTTGTAAATGCAAAAATGGGAGTTAAAAAAATAGTGTGAGTATACGTGAAGGTTCCCCAACTCATTACGGAGGTCCGCATAAAGGTTTTTGAGAAAAAAAATTGGGTGCTCCGTGTGCCAAATCTGTCACGACCCAATCCTACACCCTGGACGTGGCCAGCACTCGAGAACCATTGTTGGTCCCCAAGTAAACCCTCATCCTGGCTTTACAAGATGAATTAAGTTTAAAAAGCGGAAGACTAACTCAAGCATACAAAAGCTTAAAAACTAAATTAAGTTCAATAACTCAAATACTCAATATTTAAAAAGATCTGAAAACTACTCAATAAATAAACTCAGAGTTTGTAAAAACAACTCAAAGAAGGTATATACTAAAAACTACTCAACTATGTCTATCTATGAAGCCTCTACTATTACAGAAGGATATCGGGACAAGATCCATGACATCTCAAAACTACTAATTGTAAGATAAAGGTAAAGTCCTTTGGAATATGAAAAGGCTCACCAAAGCTGACTGAAATATCACATGACCTCAACAAAGCGCCTATTGGAGATCCTGAATACATGTATCTGCATCATGAAATGATGCAGGCCAAATGGCTTTGTACGTTGAATGTACGAGCAAGTAAGGGGAATGCTAAAGCATAAACATAGGCTAGAATTCGATAAAAAGGAAACATACTGACCTCTTCTTAACTCAAAGAAACATGGTTCAACTCGACTCAGAGAAAATAAGACTCAATTCATTAAAGAGATATTCAACTCAGTGAAAGAAGGAACAACTCAATAATAAGATACTCGACTCTCGATACTCAACTGTGCATACTCATCTCAATATAAAGCAACAATAAAAGATGCAATATATGGAAAGCTTTTAAAACAGTAGAAAGAAACTCAATTTACTTAAGAATACAATAATAACTCAGTTTGTAGGCAAGGATACAAAATAACTCTATTTGTATATGAAAATACAAAATAAACGGTGTATATAAGAATACAAAATATATATGTGGGAGTTTCTCTAATCGACGTATGAGCTGTGTGATGATATAATGTCTCGCCCACACTGCCAGAACTGCCATATACTTTGCCAGGGTAGAAGACCTACTACTAAGTGGATCCACTAGTCTATGCTAAAAGCATTAAGGAATCATCTAAAAAGTATGACTCTTTCTACCCACGTTGGCTACATGGTTTATGAGGGATCTGAGTTATCTGAACTCTCCCCCATATCAGTGCTCAATACTATTCCCAAATTGTAACTAGCTCATATGTTTAAAAACATAACTCTTTCTGTGGTTTCAGATTATTACTCAAAGTCTTTCTCTAAAAGGAGATGTTACTCAAACTCCTCCAAACTTTTTTGGAAATCTCAGTTTCCTTCTCTTTTAATTGTAAAAACATTAACTCTTGGGAATACTTAGTTCCCATATATCGTTTTAAAGAAAATGAACTCGACTCTACTCTTTCTCAACTCAAGTGCTCAAGTCTTAAAACAATTTTAGAAAAAATTGTAAAAGACTTCTCAGAATAAAGTGCATGTCAAATTATGGACGTGAATGACTCAATTCAAGGTTTCCAATAACCATTCATAGAACTCAATACTTGGAACTCAACAACTCCAAAACTCAAGGAGACAATGATACTACTCATCTCAAGAATGCTCGACTCGGAGGGTTCATGTGGAATTATGGGCATGAACAACTCAACTCAAGGAATTCATGGGTAATGTGTAATAGTCCTATGATTAGGAATAAAATCTCAAAAGTGATTAGGAACTCAATACTCAACACTTAGAACTTGAAGATACTACTCCCCTCAAAGATACTCTATTTTTGGAGTCCATGCGGAATTTATGAGCATGAACGACTCGATCAAGGGTCTACATAACAATATGAAACTCGTGTATACGACTCTTCTCATTCTTATACTTACTTCCTCAAAACATAGCTCAAATCGACTGTTGATCTCAAAGGATTCACAATTGAACTCAAAGACTTTCTTGAATTCTACTCTTCACTCTTTCTTGAATTTGAATTATGAATTGAAGAGTTATGATTCATGATATGAAGGATCTCAATAACAATATAGAAATTTGATAATTAGGAATAGAACTTTTAAAAGAAACACAAACTCAAGAACTCAAAATCAACTTATCTCAAGAATACTCAAATCTAGGGAAAGTATCCTAGATTACTCTTTTACAGATATGAAAGTAGATGTAGGGAATGAGGATGAACTAGTCCAATACTATGATATCCTTACATACCTTGAAGAACAAAGTTCTTGAAGAATTTTGAAGAAAAACTTTATTAGAAGCCTTGAAACCCCAGCTTGAAGGTAAAATATCAAGAAAACCTTTCTTAAGATTCTTGAAGTAGTTTCTTGAAATCTCTACGGCCAAGAATTATGATTTTCATTAGTGATTCATAATTGTATGGAGGAATTTGAGTTAAAAAGAATGGAATTCTTGGAGAAAGACTTACCTTGAAGAAGAATTTTGAAAAAGTGGAAGAATCTTGAAAAAGATTGAAAGAATCTTGAATGGAGTCTTCTACTTTGATTTTTCCTTAGGGTTTTGTCTTAGGGTTTGAGATAGAAGAAAATGATGTATTAAATTATGAAAATCTGATTGTTTTGAGCCGTTTATTAGTCAAGAAATTCGTTTAGGGTTTTCTTGGAGGTAAAAAGACAAAAACGACTCTTTTTAATGTTTTTCCATCGTCTAATTCGTAACAGCACTGTATGGGTTACTAAAATAGTCATAACATCTTATTCAAAAACTGGATTGACGCAAAATTGGTGGCGTTGGAAAGTAGATTCAAATTCCTTTAATTGGATATTTTATGACTCACGTAACTCTTTATATTATAAGAGATATGGTCGTTTGAAGTTTACTCAAGTAGAATCTTACATCCAAACTCAATCGATAAGGAAACTTCAAGAACACTTATTAAGAGCTCATCAAGAAATTAAATTGCTCAATATTGATGGATAGATTCGCAAAAGAAACTCACGATTGGCGTGTGGGTGAACGAACCCAACACGATGGAAGCTTACATACCTCTTAGAGATCAAACCCATGGCAAAACTCTGCAACAAAACTCAAGAACCTCGACGAACGCCTTGATCCTTTCCTCTTTTCTCCTGTTTTCTCTTCTTGAACTCTCAACTAAAACCCTAGACGTATATTAGGATTATAAAACTGAACCAAATCAGATTAGACCCTTAAAGCCTTACTAAAAATGAATTAAATCTGATTGGGTGAGGAAAAGACAAAAATACCCCTTACTATTTTCGGGTAACTTTCCTTATCTGGACAACTTGACTTCAAAATGGCATATCTCACTCATCCGACCTCAAAATTTAGAAAACTTGGTGGCATTGGAAATATAAATCAAAGAAATTTCATTATCTATCTTGTAGCCCACCTAACGCATCATGTACTAAGAGTTATGGTCGTTTGAAGGTGATTCAAACTCATAACTTGAAAATTTTCAGATTTTGCTATTTCCAATTTAGTTATTTTTGGAACTCAAGGTGCTACATCTAGTGACCTTAACACTTAAGAAATTTTAAATTCCTCGGTAAAATCCTACTCACAATGAAGGATGATTCGAGTCTTGGTTGAATTTTTTTTTGGGGTGTTACAATATCTTCCCCTTGGGATCATTCATCCTCGAATGACGACTGGACTGGTATGGAATGGGTTACTCTTACTAATGCCTGCGCCTAATGGTATTCTCTTACTATATTCAAACTTAACCCAAATCCTTAGGTTTTGGTTCTATACCTCTCTATAAGGAATCTCATCTCAAAACTATTACTCTTTACCATCACATTAGGCTTAGTACTCTAACAAATCCATGGACTCCTACTAACCAACTCCTTCGAAACCAACTAAGGGCATTCATTTAAATATTTATCATCGTAAAATCTCATCCTCCTCTTTAATAACCTTAGATGGAATTATCACACCATCATTACTAGAATACCTTTGAAAAGATATCTCCCATAATCTTTGGAACTCATTATTATCTTATTCTCAAACACTTGACTTGATTTCGCATCTCATCATCCCCCCTTTAGGTCGAAATCTGACACTTGAAGCCTATTGACCTATTCCAACATCTCTAACTGGTTTACATCCTCTTTTACTCTAACACTCGGGAGAAGCTTATCTCATGACTACTAAGACTTTTTTCTAAGGTGTTTCTCTTAACCTTTTGTGATTACATACCCTCTCGATACACCTCTTAATGCTCTTGTTTCTCTTAACCTTTTGTGATTACATACCCTCTCGATACACCTCTTAATGCTCTTGTTACTCTTGTGACTTAACCACACTTCACTGCCCTTATCTAAAGGTTAGAGTCTCTCACATGTACCACAAATATTTATCGCAGCTAACATCTTAATTCCTCACCTACTCTATGTCATATCTTCTAGTTCAAATATCAATACAACATCATCACCCTCATGTTTCCATTCTTTGGATCATGGCGCTCATCTCAAATTCAGGCTTAATGTTCATTACTAAACTCGAATATCAATACGATTGCTCGCCTATTATACTATAACTCATTATCTGATCAGTTCTATAACCTTATGAGCATCATGACTCTCTCAAACAAATCATAAACCTAGCTTAGATCTATCACTTTATGAATACTTTTACTCTTCTATTCAACACTTACACTTGGTCATTACCTACACAATGACACTTCACTGCAAACTCCTGTCTAGATAAAGGTAAAATTCTTCGAAATATAAAAAGGCTCACCAAAGCTGACTCGAATATCACATGACCCCAACGAAGCGCCTGTTGGATATCCGGAGTACCTATATCTGCATAATGAAATGATGCAGGCCAAATGACTCAGTACGTGGAATGTACGAGTATGTAAGGGGAATTCTAAAGCATAAACATAGGCTTGGACTTGATAAAAAGGAAACATACTTACCTCTTCTCAACTCACTCAACTCAACTCAACTCAACTCAAAGAAACATGGTTCAACTTGACCCAGAAAAAATAAGACTCAACTCAATAAGAAGATATTCAACTCAGTGAAAGGAGGAACAACTCAATAATAAGATATTCAACTCTGGATACTCATCTCAATAGAAAGAAACAATAAAATATGCAATATATGGAAAGCTTTTAAAACAGTAGAAAGCAACTCAATTTATTTAAGAATACAATAATAACTCATTTTGTATGCAAGGATACAAAATAACTCTATTTGTATATGAAAATACAAAATAATCTCTCTATATATAAGAATACAAAATATCTCTGTGAGAGTTTCTCTAACCGACAACCATCACTATGAGTTATGTGATCATACAGCATCTCGCCCACGCTGCTAGAAGTGTCCTATACTTTTCCAGGGTATAAGACCTACTACTAAGTAGATCCACTAGTCTACGCTTAAAGCATTAAGGAATCATCTAAAAAGTATGACAATTTCTACCCACGTTAGCTACATGGTTTATGGGGGATATGAGTTATCTAAACTCTTCCCCATATCGGTGCTCAATACTACTCCCAACATGTAACTAGCTCATATGTTTAAAAATATAACTCTCTGTGGTTTGAGATTATTACTCAAAGTCTTTCTCTAAAAAGAGATGTTACTCAAACTGCTCAAAACTCTTTTGGAAATCTCTGTTTCCTTCTCTTTTAAATGTGAAAATATTTACTCTTGGGAATACTTAGTTCTCATATATCATTTTAAAGAAAATGAACTTGACTCTACTCTTTCTCAACTCAAGTGCTCAAGTCTTAAAACAATTTTAGAAAAGTTTGTAAAAGACTTCTCAGAATAAATTTCATGCCGAATTATGGACGTGAATGACTCAATTCAAGGTTTTCAATAACCATGCATAGAACTCAACAACTCCAAAACTCAAGGAGTCAATGATACTACTCATCTCAAGAATGCTCGACTCAGAGAGTTCGTGCGAAATTATGAGCATGAAAAACTCAATTCAAGGACTTCATGGGTAATATGTAATAGTCCCATGATTAGGAATAAAATCTCGAAAGGGATTAGGAACTCAATACTCAAGACTTAGAACTTGAAGATACTACTCTTCTCAAAGATAGTCAATTTATGGAGTCCATGAGGAATTTATGAACATGAACGACTCGATCAAGGGTCTACATAACAATATGAAACTTGTGTATATGACTCTTCTCATTATCATACTTACTTCATCAAAACATAGCTCAAATCGACAGTTGATCTCAAAGGATTCACAATTGAACTCAAAGACTTTCTTGAGCTCTACTCTTAACTTTTTCTTGAATTTGAATTATGAATTCAAGAGTTATGATTCATGATATGAAGGATCTCAATAACAATATAGCAATTCGATAATTAGGAATATAACTTTTAAAAGAAACACAAACTCAAGAACTCAATATCAACTTATCTCAAGAATACTCAAATCTAGGGAAAGTATCCTAGATTACTCTTTCATTGATATGAAAGTAGATGTAGGACGTGAGGACGAACTAGTCCAACACTATGATCTCCTTACATACCTGGAAGAACAAGGTTCTTGAAGAATCTTGAAGAAGAACTTGATTAGAAGCTTTGAAACCCTAGCTTGAAGGTAAAAAATCAAGAAAACCATTCTTAAGATTCTTGAATTAGTTTCTTGAAGTCTCTACGGCCAAGAATTATGATTTTCATTAGTGATTGATAGTTGTATGGAGGAATTTGTGTTTAAAAGAATTGAATTCTTGGAGAAAGACTTACCTTGAAGAAGAATCTTGAAAAAGGTTGGAAGAATCTTGAAAAAGATTGAAAGAAGCTTGAATGGAGTCTTCTACTTTGATTTTTCCTTAGTGTGTTGTCTTAGGGTTTGAGATAGAAGAGAATGATGAATTAAAAGATGAAAATCTGATTGTTTTGAGCCTTTTAATAGTCAAGAAATTCGATTAGGGTTTTCTTGGAGGTAAAAAGTTAAAACGAATCTTTTTAATGTTTTCCCGTCGGTTAATTCGTAATAGCACTGTATAGGTTACTAAAATATTCATAACGTTTTACTCAGAAATTGGATTGACGCAAAAATTTTGGCGTTAGAAAGTAGATTCAAATACCTTTAATTGGATATGTTAGGGCTCATGTAACTCTTTATATTCTAAGAGATATGGTTATTTGAAGTTGACCCAAGTAGAATCTTACATCAAAACTTAATCGATAAGGAAACTTCAAGAACATTTATCAAAAACTCATCAAGAAATTAAATTGCTCAATATTTATGGATAGATTCGCAAAAGAAACTCATGATTGACGTGTGGGTGAACGAACCCAACACTATGTAAGCTTACATACCTCTTAGGGATCAAACCCATGACGAAAATCCGCAACAAAACTCAAGAACCTCGACGAACACCTTGATCCTTTCCTCTTCTCTTTTCTTTTCTCTTCTCGAACTCTCAACTAAAACCCTAGGCATATATTAGGGTTATAAAACTGAACCTAATCAGATTAGACCCTTAAAATCTGACTAAATACCAATTAAATCTGATTGGGTGAGGAAAAGACCAAAATACCCCTTACTATTTTCGAGTAACTTAATTTTCTCATCTGGATAGCCCGACTTCAAAAGGGCATATCTTACTCATCCGACCTCGAAACTGAGGAAACTCGGTGGCTTTGTAAAGATAATTCAAAAAACTTTCATTATCTATCTTGTAGCCCACCTAACTCATCATGTACTAAGAGTTATGGTCGTTTGAAAGTGACCCAAACTCATAACTTAAGCATTACTTGCAAAATCTTGCAAAATTTGATATTTTGTTATTTCCAATTTAGTTCTTTTTGGAACTCAAGGTGCTACATCTAGTGCTCTTAACACTTAAAATTTTTGAAATTTCTCAGTAAAATCCTACTCACAATGAAGGATGGTTCGAGTCTTAGCTCAAAATTATTTTTGGGTGTTACAAGATCGATGGTCTAATACAGACGAAAAATCATGAATTTTGGGCCCTTAAAAAAAGGGCTTGTAAATGCGGAAATGCGCGTTAAAAAAATGGTGCCAGTATACATGAAGGTTTCCCAACTCATTACGAAGGTCCTCATAAAGTTTCTTGAAAAAAAAAATTTGGGTGCTCCAGGCACTAGATCCATGGACTAATACACATGAAAAATCGGAGAATTTGGGCTATTCTTAAAAAAGGGCTTGTAAATGCGGAAATGGCCGTTAAAAAATGGTGTGTGTATATGTGAAGGTTCCCCAACTCATTACGGAGGTCCTCATAATGATTTTTGAGATAAAAAAACTTTGGGATTTCCGGGGCGCCAGACCCATGGCTAATACATACGAAAAATTGAGAAATTTATGTGATTTTTAAAAAAGGGTTTGCAATATGAGATTATATGCGATAAAAATGGTGTGAGTATACGTGAAGGTTCCCCAACTCATTATGGAGGTCCTTATAATTTTTTTTGAGAAAAAAATGTTTGATGCTCCGACCGCGAAATCCATGGGCTAATACTCATGAAAAATCTACGAATTTGGGTTATTCTTAAAAATGCGCTTGTAAATGAAAAATGGGCATTAAAAAATGGTGTAATTATACGTGAAGGTTCTCCAACTCATTACGGAGGTCCTCATAAAGTGTTTTGAGAAAAAAATTGTGGATTCTCCGGGCGCCAGATCCATGGGCTAATACACACGAAAAATTGGAGAATTTGGGTGATTCTTAAATAAGGGCTTGTAAATACGGAAATAAGATCCAAAAAATGGTTTGAGTATACGTGAAGGTTCCCCAACTCATTACGGAGGTCCTCCTAAAGTTTTTTGAGATGAAAATTTGGGGTGCTCCAGGCGATAGATTCATGGGGTTAATACACATGAAAAATGTGGAAATTTGGGTGATTCTTAAAAAAGGGCTTGTAAATACAGAAATGAGCGTTAAAAATGGTGTGAGTAAACGTGAAGGTTCCCCAACTCATTACAGAGGTCCTTATAAAGTTTTTTGAGACAAAAAAAATTTTGGGTGCTCCGGGCACTAGATCCATGGGCTAATAAACACAAAAAATTGGAGAATTGGGCGATTCTTTAAATAGCGCTTTTAAATGCAGAAATAGACGTTAAAAAATGGTATGAGTTTAAGTTAAGGTTCCCTAACTTATTACAGAGGTCCTCATAATTTTTTTTGAGAAAAACATTATGGATGCTTCGGGCGCCAGATCCATGGTCTTATACGCACGAAAGTTCTGGGAATTTGGGTGATTCTTTAAAAAGGGCTTGTAAATACAGAAATAGACATTAAAAATGGTGTGATTATACATGAAGGTTCCCCAACTCATTACGGAGGTCTGCATAAAGTTTTTTGAGAAAAGAATTTTGGATGCTCCAAGAGTTAGATACATTTGCTAATACACATGAGAAATCGGGGAATTTGGGCGATTCTTAAAAAAGGGCTTGTAAATGCAGAAATGGGTATTAAAAAAATTGTTTGAGTATACATGAAGGTTCCCAAACTCATTACGGAGGTCCTCTTAGAATTTTTGGAGAAAAAAAATTTGAGTGCTCTGGGCGCCAGATCCAAAGAATTGGGAAATTTGGGTGATTCTTAAAAAAGGGCTTGTAAATGCCGAAATGGGCGTTATAAAAATTGTGTGAGTATATGTGAAGGTTTCCCAACTTATTACAGAGGTCCTCATAATGGTTTTTGAGAAATTGTTTTTTGGGATTTCGATGGCACCAGATAAATGCGTATTATACACGCGAAAAATTGAGAAATTCACGCGATTCTTAAAAAAAGGTTTGTAAATTCGGTAATATGAGTTAAAAATGGTTTGACTATTGTTATGCCGTAATTTTATTATCTTTATAAAAATCACTTTTTGAAATGTTCTAAGTATAAAATAATTTGAGAAAAATACTTATAGAAGAGTCGCCACTTAAATTTTTAAAGAAATTAAGAAAACTTAATTTAAAAGACTCTCAGCCCCCTAACCTTTCTCTTTTTTTAGATTTTTTTTTTTTTAATCAGGTAAGCTTTGAAGCTGGCTGCTCTGCTATACTATACTATTTGTAGGGCGCTAGCGCTTGACTAATATAATAGAAAGTAAAGGGACTCTATTGAATGACTTGATTCCCAAAGGATGAAGGAAAACTTCTAGTGTACCCAGTTGCAGGTCATACACTATATCTTGCACACGAGATAGAGTATTCAATTTTTATTTTCTATTTATTTAAAATTGTAGAAATATAACTTGTTCCTCTTGTTGCTAATGTTACTATATCTTTTTTATTTCATTTCACAAAAAATACAATTTTACTTCATATTCTTATCTTTGAAATAATAATCAAAATAATAATATCATGAAATAAGAAAGAAGATAAATATTCGAACTTGAATCTTTTGAAGTGTCCGCTAACATGCGATTATCCTACGACTTAGATTAAATATTTGACTATTTTTTGGAAAAGTAATTTAACACAAAAAATAATAATTTACAATAGTTGATTAACTTTGAAAAAATAATTAAATAAACAACACATATTATTTTATTTTTATTTTTTAGAGAAAGGGATCTAAAATGAAACATTTGAATTAAAATGCATGTGATTAGGATTTTGACAGAAAAAAAAATTAATTTAAAGTTATTTGAATCATTTTAAAGATAATATAATTTAAACCAATTAAGTAAATAAGGAACCATTTTAAACTAATTAAAGACAAGTGAAAGTTTTGACTAAAAATGTTAAAGTCTGTGAAGAGTAAAGAGTCGATGAAATAAAATTTATTAAAGTAAACCAACACAAAGAAAATAGTTCATCTTTTGGGGAATTTAATTAAGTTAATTAACAATTCTAAAGTTAGAGTTAATAATAATAAAAATAAACAAACAATAACTAAAAACAATTAAATAATTTAAAGGGGAAGGAGAAATGAATTTGGGCCCCCTTTTTGGGTCAATTTCGCTGCAATTTTTGGGATTTTAGCCCATTTTCATCACTGTATCACAGTGTATAAAGCAGTGTATCACAGTGTATATCAGCTCGTTTTTCCAATGTATATAGATGTATACAACCCATTTTTTCTGCTTTCTGAGATTTGTTTCAGCTTCCGTTTCTTCGAACAAAGATGAGGCTGACTCAAAGACGGACTTCAACTCAAAGAAATGCAAGGAATGAGTCCAAAGTGAACTCGAATTGGTATCACATGTTAAAAGAACAAATGAAAAAATAAATTAGCGTTTGCGGAGGGAAAAAACTAAGAAGACAATTAATATTACTCTCTAAAGCATGTAACATATCAGCAATTAAAACTTGTAAAGAGGAAAAAAAATGTAATAGGCTAATAATAATGAAATCAACCCAATATTTAGTATTTCTAGATAATGTAAGCATGTGAGCAAATCGACATTTTTTAGCATTTGCTAGCTTGAAAGTAAATAGTAATAACACTTAGTTCAATGAACAGATTAATAATGAACTAATTAATTAAGGGAAAGAAGCATATGATAATCTATGCATAAATTTAAAGAACAAGACTTAGATAGAGAGCTAAGAAACAAAATCCCAACATCAAACTCATACATAATAGATTCAAGTATCAAATATCCTATCAAAGATATTGTTTACCAACAATAAACCAACGATTTAACGAATTTATCATTTTTCATAAGAAACAAAATGCAACCCTAACACAATAATGCAAGTGTAGAGTAAGCAAATATATCAATATCAATGATCCTGATTTCCAATCTATACTCCACTAAAAGACTAATTAACAAGGAGTTGGCAAAATTCCTACACCATTACTGATATATGAACTAAATGCAAGAATACAATGACAAAGGAAAATAAAATCCAAGAGAAGAACACATTCAATACTCAACAAGAAGAAATCCAATAAATATAACACTAAAAAAAAAACTAAGTTTTATCCAATACTAGTCATGAAGATGGCTAAAAAATAGAGCAAATCAATGAGCAAGTCAAGCTTAGCCAAATTAAAACTTAAACAAGAATGAACCAGAGAAAGACTGTGATCTAAAAAAAATAAACCGAGGAACAAGCTTAGGATGACAAGAAAAAAAAGATACAACCAAGAGCTCTTAAAACACAAAGATTAGTTTCGAAGTAAACCAATTCTTCTTTCAACTTACTCGCACACAAACAAAGGTGAAAAGAAAAGAATGAGAAAACTTGGCAACAAGGTTGTAAATCAAATTAATATCATGATTAAAGCCAAAATAGACATGGATATTATTCAAGCTATGTGAGAACCGAAATCAACTCTACGAGATTAAGCTAACATGGACGAGAATCTATAATGATGAATCAAAATGACAGGGAAGACAACCATGACTACGAGTAAGCAGTGAAAAAATAGAACTTATACAACAACATATTCAAATTGAAACAAAATGAACAACCGATCACTTCGAGCTAAGCGAGGCAGAGATTCAACTACTTATATAGATACAAATTAGAGTTAACGAACATAACGACTAACATATAATATCAAAGTAACTTCACTAATGCTTGACTCGTTCTTACAACCCAGAAAAAATCACAGAAAAGACGAAGCTGAAGCAAAAGACTAAACGAAGAAGCCAACTACTCTCAACGACAAAACTTCGCTAAATATCGGACGCATAACATATATTATATAGAAATGGAATGCAAGGGAGGGGCGAGATTACCTTCTCTGAAGCAGCGTTCCAGGACGACAAACTTGACCACGAAGAAACTTCCACGACGAAAGAAAATCTGAGTTGTCATCTCAGAACCAAACTCAAAACCGTGTCCCCATCACTTGAGCATGGGGAACTATTTATGGGGGGAAATTGGGCGATTTAGGGGGGAAATCCGTTGAGCAAAAATTCAAAATCTTTTGAATTTCTTCCCTCTTTTCAAAGACAAACAGTGGAAGAGATTTGGAAATCCCTAAAAAAAGGGAAAAAGGGACGGGATGATTGGACGTGACAGGCGCTGTTGCTTTTCTGGATTTCTGGGTGATTTCCCAGATGGAGAAAACAAGAAGAAGAAGACGAGTATGGGTAGTGGGGTTTGGGTACTGTTCGACGTGACTTCTCGCTTGGAAGAAGACGTTGTGCGGGTCTCGTTTGGTATTGAATATTGATGAATTGTTGGGTCTTGGGTCGGTTGGTTGCGAGTGTTGCTGGATTTGGGTATTGAATTGGAATTGTGGTTGAGCTATTGTCTAAAATGGGTTGGGAATTATTTGTTGTATAGGGAATTGGAATTGGGCCTATTTGGTGTTGGAAATTGGAATTGGGCCTTTAGGAAGTGGCCCAAAATTGTTCTTAAAAGATGGGGTAAATAATTGACTAAAAAATGTTATTAAATAATAGCCAAATGGATTTCAATTATAGCCGAATAGAATTTAATTGGTGAATTAGGCTAAAATTTAAACAAAATGAGTTAATAAAAATTAATTAATGAGCTTCTTAATCTTAACAAGATAAAATAATTAATTTACTTGTAAATAAATTTACTGAAAAATATAAACATAACTTAAACCAACCAAACAAATACTTAATTAAAGAAAAAATCTTTTTGAAATGATTTTCGAATATTCTAAAAATATAATAATTATATACATAATTATAAAACACATATATTATTTAGAAATTATAAAAATGATACAACTATCTAAAATAACTTGCAAACTATATTATATTTTTTTTTTGAAATTTTATAAAAGTAATTATTTTGAATAGTTTGAAATCAAAGAAGCTCGATGATTAATCTATAATGTGGAGGTCAAAAATTGGTTGTCAACAATTATACGTGAAGGTTTCCCAAATCATTACGCATGTCCTCATAATGTTTTGTCATAAAAGAATTTTGGGTGCTCCGGGTGCAAGATCCATGGGCTAATACAAAAAAAAAGAAGGGAATTTGTGTGATTCTTAAAAAAGGGCTTGTAAAGGTGGAAATGCTTGTTAAAAATAGAGTGAGTATACGTGAAGGTTCTCCAACTCATTATGGATTTCATCATAAAGTTTTTTAAGAATTTTTTTTTGGGTTCTTCGGGCGCCAGATCTATGGGCTTATACACATGAAAAATTAGGAAATTTGGGTGATTCTTAAAAAGGGGATTGTTAATGCAGAAATGGCAGTTAAAAATGGTGTGACTATACGTGAAGGTTCCCCAACTCATTACATTGGTTCGCATAAAGTTTTTTGTGAAAATAATTTTGGATGCTCCGGGCGCTAGATCCATAGGCAATACACAAGAAAAATTAGGGAATTTGAATGAGTCTTAAAAAAGGGCTTGTAAATGCGGAAATGGGGTTAAAAATGGTCTGAGTATACATCAAGGTTCCCCAAACTTATTACGGAGTTCCTCATAAAGCTTTTTTCAAAAAAAAAATTGGATGCTCCGGGCGCCAAATCCAAGGGCTAATACACACGAATAATCAGGGAATTTGGGTGATTCTTAAAAAATGGCTTGTAAATGCGGAAATGGACGTTAAAAAATTGATGTGAGTATACGTGAAGGTTCCCCAACTCATTACGGAGGTCCTTATAATGTTTTTTGAGAAACAAATTTGAGATTTCTGGGGCGCCATATCCATGGGCTAACACACATGAAAAATTGAGAAATTTGTGCGATTCATAAAAAAAGGTTTATAAATACAGAAATGGACGTTAAAAAATGGTTTGAGTATAGGTGAAGGTTCGCCAACTCATTACGGAGGTCCTCATAATATTTTTTGAGAAAAAAATGTTGGGTACTCCGGGCGCAAGATCCATGGGATAATTAAATATACACGAAAAATCAGGGAATTTGTGCTATTCTTGAAAAAGGGCTTGTAAATGCAGAAATAAGCATTAAAAATGGTGTGAGTATACATGAAGGTTCCCCAACTTATTACGGAGGTCCTCATAAAGATTTTTGGAATTTTTATTGGGTGCTTCGGGGCGCTAGATACATGGGCTAATACACACAAAAATCAAGAAATTTACGTGATTTCTAAAAAAAGGCTTGTGAATGTGAAAATAGACGTTAAAAATGGTGTGAGTATACGTGAAGGTTCCCCAACTCATTACGGAGGTCCTAATAAAGTTTTTTGAGATTTTGTTTGGGATTTCCAGTGCGCCAGATCCATGGGCTAATACACACAAAAATTTGAGGAATTAGCACGATTTCTAAAAAAGGGCTTGTAAATGCGGAAATGGGCGTTAAAGAAATGGTGTGAGTATACGTGAAGCTTCCCTACCTCATTACGGAGGTCGTCATGAAATTGTTTTAGAAAAAAAAATTTGGTACTCCGGGGCGCCAGATATATGGGCTAATACACATAAAATTCAAGGAATTTGCGCGATTTCTAAAAAAAGGTTTGTAAATGCAAAAATAGGCGTTAAAAATGGTGTGAGTATATGTGAAGGTTCCCCAACTCACTACGGAGGTCCTCATAAAGATTTTTGAGAATTGTTTTTGGGATTTTCAGGGCGCCAGATCCATGAGCTAATACACACGAAAAATTGAAGAATTAGCGCGATTTCTAAAAATGGGTTTGTAAATGCGGAAATGGGTGTTAAAAAAATGGTGTGAGTATACGTGAAGGTTCCTCAACTCATTAAGGAGATCCTCATAAAGTTTTTCTACAAGGAAAATTTGGGTGCTCCAGGGCGCTATATCCATGGGCTTAATACACATGAAAAATTGAGGAATTTGAGTGATTCCAAAAAAAGGGCTTGTAAATGCGGAAATGAGCGTTAAAATATGGTGTGAGTATATGTGAAGGTTCCCCAACTCATTACGGAGGTCCTCATAATTTTTTTTTAAAAAAACTTTTGGATGCTCCCGGACGCCAGATCCATAGGATAATACACATGAAAATTCGAGAAATTTGCGCAATTCCTAAAAAATGGCTTATCAATGTAATAATAGATACTCCCTCTGTCCCAATTTATATGACATACTTTACTTTTTAGTCAGTCCCAAAAAGAATGACACATTTCTATTTTAAGTAACAATTTGCCTATAAAATGTCTTTTTTACCCTTAATGAAATGATTTACAACCACACAAATTTCTATCATTCATTCTGGACCACAAATTTTAAAAGTCTTTCCATTTTTCTTAAAGTTTGTGCCAAATCAAAGTACATCATATAAAATGGGACGGAGGGAGTATTAAATATGGTGTGAGTATACATGAAGGTTCCTCAACTCATTATGAAGGTCCTCATAAAGTTTATTATGAGAAACTTTTGGGTGCTCCGGGGCGCCAGATCCATGGGCTAATACACCCGAAAATTTGAGAAATTTGCGGGATTTCTAAAAAAGGCTTGTGAATGCGGAAATGGGCATTAATAAAATGGTGTGAGTATAAGTGAAGGCTCCCAACTAATTACGGAGGTCCACATAATGTTTTTAGAGAAAAAAAATTTGAGTGCTCCGAGGTGCCAAATCAATGGGATATTAACTCACAAAAAATAAAGGAATTTGTGCGATTCCTAAAAAAGGGCTTGTAAATGTGGAAATGGGCGTTAAAAATGGTGTGAATATACGTGAAGGTTCACCAAATCATTACGGAGGACCTCAAAAAGTTCTTTGAGAAAAACAATTTTGGTGCTTTGGGGAGCCATATACATGGGCAACTACACACGAAAAATTAAGGAATTTGCGTGTTTCCTAATAAAGGGCTTGTAAATGCGAAAATAAACTTTAAAAAGGGTGTGTAAGTATACGTGAAGGTTCCCAACTCATTACGGAGGTCCTTATAAAGTTTATTGAGAAAAATATTTAGGGTGCTCTAGGGCACCAGATTTATGGGCAAATACACACGAAAAATTGAGAAATATGCGTAATGCCTAAAAAAGGGCTTGTAAAGGCGGAAATGACATTAAAAAAATAGTGTAAGTAAACATTAAGATTCTCCAACTCATTACGGAGGTCCTAATAAAGTTATTTGGAAAAAAACTTTTAGGTGCTCCGGCGTGCCATATGCATGGGCTAATACACACAAACAAAATTGAGGAATTTGTGCGATACCTAAAAAAAGGCTTGTAAATGCGAAAAATGGCGTTAAAAAAGGTTGGAGTATACGTGAAGGTTTCCCAACTCATTACGGAGGTCCTAATAAAGTTTTTTGATAAAAATATTTGAGGTGCTCCTGGACGCCAGATTTAACACAAAAAAAATTGAGGAATTCGCGTGATTCCTAAAAAGGGCTTTTAAATGCGGATATGGGCATTAAAAATGGTGTGAGTATACGTGAAGGTCCCCAACTCATTACGAAGGTCCTTCATAAAAAACTTTATTCAGTGCTCTAGGGCTAGATCCATGGTCTTACGCACAAAAAATCGAGGAATTTATGCGATTCCTAAAAAAGGGCTTGTAAATGTGTAAATGGCCGTTAAAAAATGGTGTAAGTATATGTAAAGGTTCACCGAGCGTCCACCCCCCATGGCGCCGTTCCATGAGGATTCCCCCACCACGCACCCTCCACCCCACCCCGGGGCGTAGTGGCCCTAGGACCACAGCCAGGCCACCCCTACCCCCCCCTCCCCAGGCAATTCCCGTCAAATGAAAAAAAAATTTAAAAATTAAAAATATTTTTTTGGCCTTAATGGAATGGCGAGGGGGGATGGTGGACGTGGCATAAAAAATGAAAAACTTTTAAGTTTGAAATATTTCTCAAAAATTATTATTTCTTAATTTTATTTTGACGAGAATTGCCTGGGTGGGGCGTGAGGGTGGGGGTGGGATAGGGGTGGTGTGGTGTGGCATAAAAAGTGAATTTTTAAAAAAAGAATAAAATAATTTGACGGGGGTGACGCGGGAGGGAGGGTGGCCTTTTTTGGGGTAGGGGGTGTGGCGTAAACAATAAAATAAAAATAAAATTTCAAATATTTTTCATTTTATTTTGTTTTGTGGGCGGGGGTAGGGAGGGGTGGTAGGGGTTGGGTAAGGTAAAAAAAATCTTAAAATTTGAAACATTTTTTTGAAATAATTTTGGAAAAATTACAGAAATCCCATCTTTTAGTTTACTTATTACCATTATCCCCTATAAGTTTTACAAATCTCCAAAATCTCTCATTTTCGCGTATCAGATTAGTGTATCTCGCGCATCAGATTAATGTATCAGCGCTTCAGATTAGTGTATCTCATGCATCAAATTAGTGTATCAAGTATAAAATGTACACCAGATTAGTGTATCATGTATAAAATGTAATGTATCTTACTTAACGATTAATGTATCTCGCGCATTAGATTAATGTATCAGCGCTTATATTATTGTATCCGTTTGAGGGATTTCTGTAATTAAAATTTTTTAAGGAATAGATTGTAATTTTGTCTTAAAAGTATGTGATTTCTGTAATTTGCCTAATGATTTTTATATTTTTATGTTTGTTGTTTGATGGGGGTTGGGGGTGGGGGGTTTGTGGGTAGGGATAAAAAATATTTGAAATTTTAAAAATATTAATTTACTTTTTATTTATGGGGAGGGTTTGGTACGGGGTATGGGTAGGGTAAGAAAATAAATTAGAGGATAAAGCCGAGTTTTAGAAAAAAAATTCTTTAATTTTGGAAGGGAAGTCATTTTCCTTAAATTTGAGGAAAATGAGCTGATTTAGAAAACATTTTGCAAACAATTTAAGTCAACCAAACATGAAAAAATTGGAATACCAAACACACCCTATAAGGATTAAACTCATTTAGGTAAGTAAATAACAACTATATCTAAAATCTTATTATAAAGAAAATTTGGAATAAAACTTATTATGTTTCCAAATGAACTAGGAAATATGGTAGGTCATGTCTATGTATATTTAATATGGTCTTTTAATCTTATTCCAACACAAATTAGAAATGCAACTAATTAGTTTCCCAATGAAATTGGAAATATGGTAGTCCATCTCTATGTATATTTCATATTGTGAGTATATTTGTTTTCCAAAATAATTTTGGAATGTAATTTATATTTTTCCAAAATAATTTAGGAATGCAATTCATTATTTTTCCAAGTGAACTATAAGATATGGTAGGTCATCTTTATATATAGTTCAGTATCACTCAAACTTATTATACACTATCCAAACAATTGTCTTTTATTGAGGGCAATTAGAGTAATCCACAAAGCCATAGGAGGATTTGTCCTTCCTTATGAGCTTGTATCCCTCAAGGGGACCGCAAGTAATTGAGGAAAGCTCTTGAATAAGTGGTTCTGTGACTTTTGAATTGATGTTTTCAGCATACATGCATAATTGCTGGAGTGTGCATGTATGTCGGAAACATCAACTCACAAGTAACCAAACCACTTGTTCAAGAGGTTTTCCCTAGCACCCACAATCCTCTTGAGGGTTACAAGTTTATTAGGAAGGACAAGTCATCCTATGGTTTGGTGGATTACTTTGATCATCGATCAGTTGCGCTTGCTATTGTGAGCCTCAATGGAAGGCAATTGTTTGGACAATGTATAAAGGTTACAAATGCCACATTATTTGTGTGCTTTTCAGTATACATGACTAGCTGCTCAGATGCAAGAATGACGTGGGATCAAAAGGGCTGCACGGAAGTAATGCTTGCATAGGCATCATCATACTATACGAATCAACGAGTACATCCGTGGCTGCGCGGAACCAATGCTTGCATAGACATCATCATATAGTATGATCTGGGATATACGAGCGCTGCTTCTGCGCAACCACCGATGTACTACTAGTTTTTTATTCTAAATAAAAGCAACTTGTAAACACTTGTTGTTACTGCTTCATTGTTCTATTTCATCTCTATTGTCAGTTTTTCAGCTTCCTTTAATACAATCAGAATGTATTGGATCTATAGTTTGAATTTTGTTTGAGAATGAAGGTTTAAATTTATTTTTGCAAAAAAAATAATTAGTCTTTAGAGATTATTTTATTCTAAGATTATGTTTTATAAATAAATCTGAAGTTCTTTTTTAAAAGAATAAATTGCAAGACCGATACTTATTTGTATACATATATTTTAAAACTCATCACATTAAATTTAGTAAGACAAGTTCTTTTTAAGACATCTTTGATATATTGATTCAAGAACAATTTATTTCTTGTTATAAATATTGTTAAGAGACAAATTACAACAATATTGACATTTAGCTTATGTAGACACTTTATTCCACACTTACCTTTTCATGTATTAGTGACCAGACTTGGCGTCTAACAACCGCCCCACCTGTTGAATTCTTTGTCCTTTATGAAACATCAATATCCACACCTTTAATGAGCCGCATTGGACCACAATAAGCAACAACTTCCTCATTTTCGCCATGATGTTCCTCTGGTTTTTCATTTCCCGCATGTAATTTAGTGATCCTTTTAATTCTAGGACAGTCCCTTTGCAAATAAAATGGCCATCAAATTCATTCACACACTAAACACTAGAAAGTCTAGTTGCAGTGCATCTTTTGATTCTTTCTTAGGTAATGCTAACAGTCCATGTGAATGAGTGTCTTGGTTGAGGAAAGGGGTCATATGGTAATTTGATTTATAAGTGATGACTAGCCTGGATAATGTGATAATTTCCAATGGTAAAAATTTACATGTCCTTCCATTCATTAGTGGCCATCGATGGTACATCATACTGTATGATATTTGTATTTCTTGATTACATTCTAATTCTGGAAAAAAACTATGTTTGTTTTATCTCCTCAAAGTTTGAACTTGCAAATCAGATAACATGTATCAATTGATACTCACATGATACTACTTACCTCTCTGAAGTATTGGTACATATTGAAACTAATTTAAAAAAGAAGAATTGATATGCAAAGCATGCTTACACCACACAATTACTATGCATTACACTTTTGTTAAAGTGGTTGCTGTTACAAAAAATACTTTTAATTATTTAATTATATTCTCAACAACTTTCTAGTACAAACACTTTCAGCAAACGATGACTGAAAACAGCTCCAAGACAAAACTTATCGATTCATCCCATTAGCATTGTAGCAATCATACTTTGTTATGTCAACAATACAAATACCCAAAGGGCGACGAAGATCCTCCAAATAATCATACCTAGCAACCCAAACACCAAATTAACATATTAAACACAAACCCTACATCCCTTTCACCACTCAAAGGCAAAAACACTTTCACTACAACAAAAATAAATTTTAGAGGCAATAAAGATATATTAACAAAGAGTGATAAATTTTTTACCGACAATAGTTAATTGCAGTAGGATCCAATGTCGCTACAGACTTTAGGAACATTTACAAAGAGTATTAATTGCCTCTAAATTAACGTATTTAGTGGCAATTAATCTATTACCGTTAATTAATTGCTGCTAATTAAAGACCATTTCTGGTGTAGTCTTTGTTTGATAGAAAATTTTTGTATGACCAATGATTCGGGGCAGCACAATCAACAAATTAGAGTGATCGCATGATTGAATATTAAGAATTTCACAAAAGTTACACATTTTGACTATTAATTGTTCAAAGAATGTTCGGTTGCTAAATACTGAAAGATATATAATGGATGGGAATTCGAGATGGACTTCATTGTTACTTTGGAAACCATATATTTGTTTAATCATATATATAATGAAATTTCCATCATTAATAAAGATGATAATTTTACGAGTGAATAAATTATGGTGTTTCTCAAGAAGCTGATGAAATAAATATATGTATGTTAGAGTGTCTACATAAACTAAATGTCGGTGATATGGTAATTCGTGGTCTCTTAACAATATTAATAACACGAAGCAAATGTTGTCCATCATGTATTCCTAAGATACTTAGAACAAAAACTTTGAAGAACTTGATAAGGAACAACAAAGTTTAAAGAGTATTTTCAAAACTAGAAAATTAAAACCAGCGGAGAAAATAGAATTTGAAATAGATTAGAAACAATATAGAAATTATTTTTCTCAAAGAAGAAAATCGAGTCAGGGAATGCACAATGTCCCCTTAAGGAAATTATTCCCCTCAAGTACTTGAGGTTAATGGAATATATCCTTCCAAGATAGATCGATCTTATTCATCGGTGTATCGGTACCTATAACCACGATGTAAGCGAACCACTCAACGGTAGTAAAGTACACTTTAAATACTAGATTTAGCAGTAATAGAAGAAGTATAGAAAATTGGTTGTTTTAAAATAAGGGGAAATCCATCTATTTATAGACAACAAGGGTAGTGTGAACAAATTCTTATTGTGCCTTATCAAAAAGGTCACAACCTTTTTGAAAGTTACAACCCTTCGAAAAGGTTACAACCTTTCATAAAAGTCAAAACTTTTCATAAAATTCACAAGTCTTCATAAAAGTAGCAACTTTTCATAAAAGTTATAACTCTTCATAGAAGTCGCAACACTTCATTTTCCATTCACACCTTTTAAAATCCAAAAATCCCCCTCATGAATGGGAAATGACTCTAATACAAAGAAACGTACAAGTGTGTATACTTTACAAGCAATAATAATTGCATCTGGATAAGTAAATTTCTCTTTGAACTTTCCGTAGTGAACATATGTCGGATATACTCTATCAATCAGTAGATTTGATATCCTTGAACTGTAAAGATATAGTGTATACCTAGATGATCATATATCACACAATCAATCCTTTACCGTCTATGGCTCTCACGGTTGTGTTCATTTCAGCCATGAACAACTCTTGGTTTCATGAATGTATAGAGAATAAGATTTTTACAATGGTTCTCTTTGAAGCGGCTTCCACCTCACACTCATATAGGTGATTTCTAACAGGTGTTATTGTGTAGATACACTATTTGGTCAAATCTGCCAAACTTAGCAAATCATTAAAAACTTAAAGATTTATTAGCTCATTAACAAACCTTAATGTGTTTATTCTTGTTCCTGATCATTGTCTTCATCATGAGAATGGATTGAGTTGGTTGACAATCAATATCGATGACTTAAATAGTGTTCTTAATTGAACGAAATGAATCTGCGGCTACGATGAGGCAAATGAAGTTGCATAGACAATGTGTGAACTTTTAGCATCTCGTTGTGGCTAGCCAATTATTGAATGAGTTTCTTGTGATGAACATTGCACACTAGCTAAAAAGTGTGGAGTCTTGTTTGATATTGATTTCAATGCCTTGTGTGATGAGATTACTTTGAACAATTGTGTGATGACACCTAGAATTTACCCCGTTGGTCCGGTTGACTAAGTGATGCAAGCACTTGAAATGATTTAGGCAACAACTTTGAAGAGTGAAATGATTTGACAATATACCTTTTTTGTGACCAACCTTGTGAGATGTGTGAACCTTGCTTGAACCCTATTGAGCCTTATCCTTTTCTTGGAAGAAACTTGAACAATTGTGATCCTTTTTTATCCATCTACCCATAACTTTCATGAAGTGTGGTTTATGTGAATAGACAATTTATGCCAAAAGCCTAAGTTGGGGGTGTGGTGAAAAGAGAAGGAAAATCAAGAAGTGTGAGAAATACCACTTTGAGTAATGGCTTAGAAAAAATATGGAACCCCTCCATATAAAAAAGAAAAGAGAAAAGAAGCAAATAAAAAGAATGAAAAAGTTGGTAAATAAAGTGATGAAAATTACAAAAGAAATAGGGTATCCAGTAATTCATATGAAGTTGAATAATGGGGTGGATTATGAGCATGTTTGAAATGCTAAAGAAAAGGAAGAAAGTGATGTTCAGGCCATACTTCATGAAAGTAGAAACCTTTGAGCCTAAATGACCATACCTTGACACTCAACCCCATTACAAGCCGTGAAAAGACCTTTGTGATCTTGAATGATCTGAACGAATATTGATAGGAAAATAAAGGCAAACCTATGGGTGAAGTCATGCATGTGTTCATATTTGTGAGTGTGAGAGTTGTATGTGATTCCGGAACTTTAAATTGTTGAGAAATAGTGTGTGACTTGAGCATCTTTGATAATGGGGAGTCGAAAGTTGAATCTTTGAGTGCACAATTGATCATTGCATGAGTAAATTGAACCTTGTTGTGTGCATTCATGTTGAGTCTTATGCATCACTGTTTGAGACATCCTTTTTGAATTGTTGATCTTGAGTTTTACTTGAGGACAAGCAAAAGTTTAAGTTGGGGTTGTTGATGAGTCCTAGATTTGGACTCATTTGGGGATTTGTTTATATAGATTTAGTGTCCTTAAATCCTTAATTTGTGCTACAAACTGATGTTAAAACCTTGATTTTCAGATATACGGATTGAGGAGCAAACCAAGGATACTGGCAGGAATAAAGGAACAAAACAAACTGAAGAAGTGAAGAAAGGCGAGATGGATGATCTCCAAGAGAACTCATCGTGTCATCGAGTGGTTACTTTCACCACCTAAAGTTCCAGTGTGCCATCCCTGAAGGAAGAAACCAAGTTGGCGACATGAAAGGGGGAGTCGGCGAATCGCTAAGTAGTTCCACGATGCAAGGGAGATCGCCCAAAGTTACAGGACTTGAGGATGCTGATAGCTCATGCAAAAAGGCGATAGAAGAGAGCAATGGGTGGCTCACCGAACCACTCGACGAGCCTGACTTATATCGCCTAATGGCCTTTCGTGGATAATTTTCGGTAACTATAAATAAAATTTTGAACTCTAAATTCAGGAGTCCTCTTTCGCTTGAAAAAGGAATTTTTAGTCTAGAATAGTTTTCTCTTGAGTTTTTGAGAGTTTCTTGGTAGACTGGAAAACTTTTTGAGACTCAATTTGGAGATTTTGCAAGTGGGTTTCAAATTTTCTGCAAATTGAAGCATTGTAAAGACTAAATTACTCTTACCTAGTTGATGGCCAATCGATTTGGTAACCGTTTTTACTGTTTTATGATGTTTGGCTAAAACCCCAATTCTTGGGGTGTGATCATGTGATTATGGGTTGAATTTGTTTATGTGTATTGTTAATTACTAGTTTAAATGTTATATTGAAGTGGGTTTAATCATTAATTGTGGTTTAATTTATGAATTGTAGTTGGAAATGCAGTTCTATCTTTGTGTTCTTAGCTTGCTCGAGAGAGAGGTTTTAGAACTAAGATTATTGATTAATGATTTGTAGGTATTGGGTTGATTTGGGTTCACCTCGAGAGAGTGAATCCTAAATCCAATCCTACCCATCTTGCTCGAGAGAGAAGATGTATTAAGGTTTTGGGATGTTCTTAATTGCTATGCTTGTTGATGTTCGAGAGAAATCACTTGAAGCGGAATAGTTGTTCAAGAGAAAGCTATTTCAATTATAGTCTAGCCTACCCACTGATATTTAGCTAATTACGAGTAGTTTCAATTACCCATATATCGAAATTTTCCTATAATCGATCACATCTCGAGAATTCCTCTCCTTATTGTTATTTCAAATTGTGTGTGACTATGTTGTAGTTGATAATTGCAAACCAAAAACCCCCCATCTGATATTTGATGTCACCCCTTTTTACTTGTTTCATATCTTTTCCGATAATTTCTATTCCTATATCTAGTTAGATCACATTCGTACTTCTTGGTTGAATTTCAACGCGTACCGCTCCCTGTGGGATTCGACCTCAACTCATTTGTTGGGTTATATATTTCTTAATGATCATTTACACCTAGAATTGGATGAGGTGTGTTTGAGAAGTTATTTTCATCAATTACTTGTGAACCGACACAGTTTACTAATAACACATTCTATATCTGATCGTGTACACTTCCTGATATACATCATACTTTCCAATACTCTAACATAATCCAATTGTGAATCACTTTTGCCTTCAATCTTTTGAAGTGCAGAGCTCACATTTACTGGAGTGTTGACAATATTAAAATTCAAATATTTGAACTAGTCCAGTACCTTTCCAATGTAATGAGACCGTGACAATGTTAAACATTATGGAGTTCTAATGATTCTTATACCTAAGATCGCATCAGTAACTCCAAGATCTTTCATATCCAAATTGCTTTTTAGCATATGTTTAGTAACATTTATGTCATAAGTGTCTCTACTGATGATAAACATGTCATCGACATACAAACAAACAATGACCTTGTGATTTGCAGTGTCTTTAATGTAAACACATCTATCACTTCCATCATTCTTAAATCCATTTTTCAACATGGTTTGATCAAATTTCTCATGCCATTGTTTGGGTGCTTACTTTACATAAAGTGACTTTACAAGTTTGCACACTCTCTTTTCTTTAACAAGAACCACAAAACCCTCGGGTTGTTCCATGTAAATTTCTTCATCTAATTCTCCATTTAAGAAAGTTGTTTTCACATTCATTTGATGAATTTGAATGTCATATGCCGCAGCTAATGCAATTAACATCCGAATGAATGTAATTCTAGTTACTGACGTGTATGTGTTGGAAAAATCAAGACCTTCTTTTTTTCTAAAGCTTTTGACAAAATGTCTTGCTTTGTAATGTCAATAGTTCCATCGACTTTCATTTTCGATCTGAAGATTCACTTTGAACCCAAAGGTTTATTTTCTGTAGGAAGATCAATTAACTTTCAATATGGTTGCTCAAGATAGAATCAATCTCACTATTGACACCATCTTTCCAAAAGGATGATTCCACAAAAGACATAGGAAATGCTACAAAATCAGATCTGAAGGAAGAAGATCTCATTTAACATTTACTACGCCTCTGAATCTCACTATTAAATACATTCTCCTTTTGTTCTTTCAAAGTCTTTTAGACCCTTCATTAGACTACTTATGTCTAATTTTATAGTCAACAGTCTTAGGTATTATTTTGATCCTTTTAGGAATAGGAACTTGGACTTTGAATAGACACTCCCACACTTTGAAATATTTCAAGTTGGATTTCCTTCCTTTCCATTTCGCATATGAAATAGATTGTGTCCTGGACAATCAAAACTTTTTATTGTTTTTCTTTCTGAACAAACAAAAAACTTTTTATTTTTTCCTTTTGCTGTAAGAATAGCTTCTCCACACAAGTTTTGTGGTAAGCCTGAACTTATAAGTAATGTATCCATCATTTCCTTCAAAGTTCGATTTTTTTCCATTCTACTATTCCATTAGATTGAGGTGAATAGGGAAATAGTTTGATGGATAATTCCACTTTCAAAACATATTTCTACAAAAAGAGATTTATACTTTCCATCCCTATCACTTCTTATCTTTTTCCCAAATGATTTTCAACTTCAATATTATATTGCCTAGACGTTTCTATTGCTTCATCCTTACCATTCAGCAAATAGATAAAATCGTATCTAATGCAATTGTTAATAAAAGTTATGAGATACTTTTTTCCACCATGAGATGATGTTGACTTCATATCACAAATGTCAGTGTAAATCAACTCAAGGGATTAAAATTCCTTTCAACAAATTTATAAGAATGCTTATCATACTTAGATTCAACACAAACTTGACATGTCCCAAATGTTCATGTCCCAAATGTTCATGTTACAAATAGTTTGACTCAACAAAGTAAGAACAAATAAAAATATTGAGTTTGAAAAGCTCTCTGTGAGGTAACTTTTTCACACAAATATTTTGTTCCTACTTATTACAACTTTGTGTGATACAAACATTATTCAAAGTCAACACCTTGTCAAATTTCCTTTTTAGAAGGACTTTTCCATAACTTTCAATTTGATTGTCATAACACTGCCCATGAACATAGTCTCATCGGGTCTAATAAAGAAAATATAATCCAAATGTTTCTTTTACAAAACATGAAAAATAACTATTCACCCACTACAAAAAAAATGCTCAATTTGTAGCAATTTATTTGTGGAAGTTTTAAAAACCTCTTCTATTAATTTATTTTGTGACGTTTGTTTTAACCCCTACTAAATAGATCTTTTTGTGACAGTTTTATTGAGGAGGTTTGAAAATCGCCACAATTTCATAATATTCATGGCGGTTGTTAACTCCCATAAATTTGTAAATTCATTAATTAATTTTAGAAAATATATCAATTTTATATATCTTGTATTTTTTATATATCATAAATATTCATATTTTATGATTTTTGACAAATAGTAATAAAATTTAACTAATACCATATATGTATACACACAATAACACAAATATACGTCGTTCTTGTTCTTTATTTTAATGTAATGTAAGTTTATGACCATATACTCATATATATATATATATATATATATATATATATTATTAAGGTACTATCAAAATATTACTTTTCTACTTTGTATATTAACCTTCTTTTTAGTGTTTTATTTTTATATATTACTACTTTATATTAAGTTTTTACAACT
>JAJOOS010015632.1:0-41326 GCA_029582725.1 Solanum chiquidenum
TCTGATTTTATTTCACAATGTCTTTGATATTATATTGTTTGTTTTGTTTGAAAATAAAGTCACAAATGTATTATCAAGTTAACAAGATCTTCTAACTTTAAAATATTTATTTTAAATTTTTCTGAGTTTTTTTTTTCTGTTTTAAAATAACTCACAACAAATGTTAAAATATGTAAATATATTTGAATCATTTAAAATTTATCATTAACAAAAGGGAAAATGCATAAATACCTCCCCAGCCTATGCCCAAAAACCCTGAGACACACCTAACCTTTACTAAGGTCATATTACCCCCCAAACTTATTATATATATAATTTTCTACCCCTTTTTGGCCTACGTGGCACTATCTTGTGGGCCCAACGCGTGTTGATATTTTTTTCAAGGATAGTGCCACGTAGGCCGAAAAGGGGTAGAAAATTAATAAAAAAATAAGTTCGGGGGGGTAATAGGACCTTAGTAAAGGTTAGGTGTGTCTCAGGGATTTTAGGTATAGGCTGGGGGGTTACTTATGCATTTTCCCTTAACAAAATAAATTTTATATTCAGTAATATGGAATACACATTTTTATTTTTTCCCTACAATGAATTAAAATATAATAACTATAAAAAAAAGTAACATCAATTAAAAGTCCTATTCATTTATGTAAGTACAAAATTTATTATAAATTCATCTATTGCACATTAATTCTTTAGTTATAACATATAAATTCTCTTAGTTGTTACTAATTATTGCAAATGTTATTCACAATCTTTTACATTCTTTAGTTATAATATTATAAATTTTCATAGTTATTACATTAATTATTTCTATCTTTCATCTTTCCTTATATTAACTTTTAACCAATATTTTTTTATATTATTATACCGCCCCTATATGTGTGATAACACGGTGTTGTTATTTTTCCTAGGACGAATCATGCTTGGTTGAATAAATTAAAAAATATTTACAAGTATATGAACTATATCTTTGTTGGGTGTAAGATAAAGAGGTGATTATATATATGATTTCACAGATAGAATATATTCTTTAATTTTAATTTTTAGTTTTTCGGTAAAAAAATAGAATTTTTTCTCAGTTAACTATGGACAATCAGATAACTATCTTTGATTTATGTACACAGACAATCGAAAAGTCAAATATCAGATCCAACAAAAAGAACATCTATTATGTTACAACTTATAAAATAAAAATTAATATACAAAAATAGTTATAAAAAATAAAATGTAGTCGTTCTCTGCATGTTCATATGACATCTAAGCAGATTAAGTGGAATACACGTGCAAAGCACATCTGGTTAGATAAGAAGAAAAATACACAACAAATATCATCTATAAGGTAATATTAGTGAGATACGACTAAATACATGAGTGCACCTCATGAAATTGAAATAAATATATTCAACACTGCATTTAACTAATAAAATTTTTCATTGACCATCTTCATAGGTTCGTGTGAATATGAGATATATGTGCCGATCTACATTGAACATTCACAAAAGAATCTGCAATATTATTTTGTGCAAAACTTATTATTCAAATCTTCGCTTAAATTTTCTGAATTAATAATCAATTGCAACGCACGTGTTGAAAATCTAGTTATATTAAAAGTAAGAACTCCAACAATACAATAATAGCTAAGAAAGGAATATCAATGAACTTTTATTTTATTCGAAGATACAGAAATTGATAACAATCAATACAGAAAAAAAAAAACTACTGCCGCCGTCGTCTATTTCCCGGTGTCTATGACCACCAATTCACCTGGGCATCCCCTTTTGGGGATAGGACAATCTGCCACAGAGAGTGATCCAGAGCAAATAAGGCAATATGTTGCTGTCTTGTGTCCCCCGACACGAATAGCCAAACCAATTCCGATGAAACCTATCGCATAGTTACACGGGGAACCTAGAATCGTGTGGGAGGAGGAGGAAGTGGAGCATATGATCATTAAGGAGAATTTGGAATTTGCAGTAATAGGCAAATTTTCGTATGGATGGCCGGAGATTTAGGAACTAACTGTCCAGAGCCACCAAGAGGGAATCAAACAATATTGCACTGAGACATATTTTAATTAAAAAAAAATTGATCAAATTTTTAAAATTAGCTTGATGATGAATCATGATTTGGATTGGCTTTGGCCTTTTGATTTTTTGCTTTTTTAAGTTAACGTATCCAAACACTCCAAAAGGGCTTAAAGTTATTTTGGCTTCAAAACACTAAAAATAGGTCAACTCAAACCGGCTCTCAATCTTGAGAATAATATTTTTTGACATCTCATTTTTGTAGAAAAATCTTGAATATTACTGTCACGATCCAAAAACCAAGGTCATGATGGCACACACCCCGAAAGTTGCAAAATGGTGTGTAAACTGAAAGAAATAATACAACGAGACTTTCAAGGGGAAGCCAGGCCACAATTGATAAGAAAACAACAAAGAAGTTCCCAAAACCTGGTAGCATAAGTATAAAGAGCATCTAATACATTTTCAGATTTTGAAATACATCTCAAGTCTTCAAAAGGAAATCAAATATTGTAAATGATTGATGGAGACCAATGGCGATCCAGATGGCAGAATCTCATCACAACTCCGAAAGAGAACAAATAGCTAGATTCAATCAACCACTACGAAGATCACCCTGACTAGGATCTGCATAAAAAAAGATAACAGAAGTAGGGTTGAGTACAAACCACATGTACTCAGTAGGTTAGAGTGACCGAATACAAGCAACTAATCAGACATAAGAAATAAACTATGAAATATTTCCACCTGCATGTAGAAAAGTTTCACTCCGGCATCGGTGCCATCAATTTATATAATAACGACGCGAATAAAGTAAATACACAAGGGTACCAATAATACTCAAATTAACATATAAGCAAGTTGCACAACACAACAAGCTGACCAATGCGATGCAATAAGATGATGAAATGATGTGGTGGAACCAAGGTCGTCGCACAACTTGTCGTATACATATTACCGAGCTTTAGCTTCCAGAAAAGGACCCATGACGGACTCGCAGTCCATATACCAATCTCATAATCTCAATATCTCATTAACTTAGACTACAAAAAAACTGTGAATTACTTGGAAATTCGTGGTTGAAAAACTCATTAAAAACAAACATGAATCGAGCTCCAAATCAAGAATTTACTAATTTTCCATCTTTGGGAGAAAAATCCCAAAACCCACATTGAAATCAAGATTTAAAAGAGATTCGGGAAGATAAAATTTGAAGGAATTGATAAAGAATAGTTAAAGACACTTACCCAAATGAATGTCCTCAAGAAATCCCTCCAAAATCTCCTCTCCTAAGCTCTTAAACAGGTGAAAAATGGCGGAATATGCAAAATGGGAAGAATTCCCGAATGTACACTGCCAGGTCTGAAAAATGAGGTCCGTGAATGTTATATATGTTTAATATATGTTTCATATAAAAATAAGGTGTGAAATATTATGATTTTTTTGCGTGCAAGTTGCGTGTTTGATGATAAATCATGACTCATTTTTGTGTGACTCAATCTTGGGAATAATAACTTTTGACATCTCATTTTTGTCTTGTATAGATTGATGCAAAATTTTACTTTGGAACCATCACTCGTAATATAACCACTGTTAAAGTTTTAAGCTAGACATCTCCTTCGTTAAAATGTGTCAATCAACAGAATTGGTGTCAAATACTAGTTAGAAATTGCTTGGATTATAGAAATTAGATGTAAAACATGTCATGCACTCAAGAGTGTGTGGATGAAATCGCAGCGAATATCACAGAGGAAAAGGAAGCTAGGTTGTTTATATTTATCTTAGCTTTGGAGGTCAAAGTTAGTTGATGAATGTACTCATGATGAGAGAGTGTATGTACCTAATAGATAGTCAAAGGTGTGTGCATGCTAATTTGGACACCACAACTATTGAAAAGATAAAAGAAATAAATATCATGCCAACATCTTAAATATCACATTCAAGTAATTTTTGGTTTGGGATCCAACAAATGATGTCTGGAAATTTTACACTTCTTCTCTGGGGACTGTAGTAGGATGCTTCGACATCAAAGTCGGACGATGTTGTACTTGCTCCTCTGGGTTTTGATGGTCCAACAGATCCCTCCCAGAAGTAAGAGAGTACTGCCCCCGGAGTTCTGGTTTGGCGGTAAGAGTGCAACTGTGATGTGTGGGTGAGGCGCACACCACAATTTCAAAATATTCATGTAGTAGTACAAAACCTTAGGTTATTCTTGTTGATCTAACAAACAACTTTTTTTTGTCACAGGTTGAAATCCAAAAATGTTCTGTAATCCAATGTCTAAGTAACAATATACAGTTCTATTTACATATACTATGGTGCAGCGTAGTACAATGTGAGAACTAAAAAGAGAAATTTCCTCCCCTACCAGTGTAAGCATAAATCTGAATCCGCTTCTCGGGTCAATTCAAGGGCCAAGTGTTGTACAAATAACTCTCAGTTGTGACACAAAGAGCCAAACTCAAAGCTAGCACTTCTAACCTGCTAGCCATCAGTCAATTTCGTACTTAGCAGCTGCATTTTCAGGTCAGACCAACTAATGAAACCTTGGGAAGTTGTTTCAACAATTTGATCAGCTCATAAGTCCTTATATCTCGACCAGAATGGAGGCAAATGTCAAGTGAGGTTAGACCATCCTGCAACATAACCATGTTTTTTTTCTCAAATGAAAGCAAATCTATGATTAAAAGAAAAGAAAGAAACTAGATCAAAAACCATACATACAAGAAAATCTATCATCTCGATTTGCCAACATTCTAAACCATCGAATAGGATGTATACATTCAAATAGGCACCAAAGCTATGAGATCTGAAGAAGCAAAAGCATTAAAACAAGAGTTCAAAATGATTAAGCAGAAATAAAATTTAAAATGTTCTTTAGAGTCTTGTCAGCTCCCTTAATTAACAAAAGCCTCACTATATCAGTTCTACGGGATTGAACAGCCAGATGCAAGGGTGTCGGTCCATGATCCATCCTAAAAGAGTCATTCCATGTTCATTAACCTACTGGAGCACATATGAGTACACCAAAAAACATTTATGTCAAGATGGCATTTAAGAATTAATTAGCCGTACATGATCTTGGAGGTTTATATCAACATTATACAAGAGAAGGATTTTTATCATCTGCGTTGATGCCATTCGAACAGCATAGTGCATCAAGGTGACTCCATCCTGTAATAAGTCAAGAAAATTATTAAACTTATAACAAACCACAACACTGGTTACCCAAAGTTCATAAAGAATTGAAATCATATAGCTAAGACTGAAATGTGGTTCAGTATGGACAGATTGGACAATGCCGGGAGAAGGGAACAAAAGGACACTCAATATGTGGTTTAGTATGAGACAGTCTCGGTCAAAGGGGAAGAAAAAACTCAGTAGGAGCTAGAAAAAGAAGACACTGCTTTCTTAGTTATAGAATTATTCGGTATGATTAAAAATAGAAAGGACTATTCTACTGGTACATGTCACTCATTTTGTACCTTGTCTGGAACATTAATATCAACAACATGCTTCAACAAAGAGGTGAGACGGTAAAACTTTCCTGAGGCAGCTAAAGTATGTAGAGGCTGCCATTTTTCCTGCAAGGTTTTTGTAGAATTCAGGAATCAATCTATACCTTGTATAATAAGAGGATTACTAGCACAAAGTGCATTGAAGATTGAAACAAGCTTGCACACAGGAACAAAAATGTAGAAATAGAACAGCGTAAAATGATCAGCTTCAACATAATGCGTAAGTGAGAATAGCCAATATAGGAGAAAACATATAAATATATACATTTCAATAACACCAATATATAAGCAAAAACACGATCAAGATGCCGCAGGACCTTTTCCTCTTGTAGTGAACAGCTTACGAGAACCAAAGAAATTGAAGAGTTCTGAATGATGCCCGAAAGAGGAAACAAATAACATCTCAATTATATGACCAAAAGGTCATATCAGCCTGTGGAAAAGAGTTTGAAATAAAAGGTGTACACCACAAGTGAATTTGTCCAATTTAATGACAAGGAAAAGACATATAATATTGTCACGATCCAGACCGTCGTGATTGACACCCACACTAACACTCTGGTGGGAGAACCACTACTACAACTCAACCAAGCAAATAATCTAAAAACTAAGGCATTTAAATCAAACATTAATGAATTAAAAATAGAGTTCCCATAAACTCAAACAAAAGGCTAACAATAATAACTAACAATGCGGAAGAATAACCTAGAACCTGAAAGTCAATGTACTAAAACATTCTAACAATGAACCAAGTCTAAACAAGAAGGGATACAACCCCATACTAATGAACTAACTAAAACAAAGGTCTAAGTCCGGAAATGGTGGACATAGACGAAGAGAATTTCATGGCAGCCCGAAAGAATTGGCTCACCCTTGAATTCGAATGACAATCACTGATCTCCTAAGCGAGGTTTGTCAGTAGCCACTTGAAGATGCTCTGTACTCAACAAAAATAAGAGCAAGTGCAGAATTAGTACACAACCACAGTGTACTGGTAGGATCACACGGCTATCCCACTAGTGCAATATAAACAAGTGAAACAACATTATAATCATATGCATATATATCAATACATACAATATTATCAACATTCACAAACAACGATCAACTTCACATTTATATGTCAAATCATTGGTCCTTTCATGAACCCAAACCCAAACAGTTAGCATGCCGGAACGTGACAACCGATCCCATTCACACACCATAATCACAATCACAAGTATATCATCAAGATCATATATTTAAGTCATTATTTCATGGCATTCATCAATTATCTATCTCATTTACAATAAGTGTGATCAACATTGCAACATTCATACATATACAAGTATCATAATGAAGCAAGAACAAACATACATCACACAATCATGGAATCACAACCATCACTTACCTCGAAACAAGCTTGAAATCCTAAGAAACTTGATCTTTTCCCTTTCGGATTCGTTCCGCTTGTTCTTGGTCTACAAACAATCAATATAATATGGGAATCAACAAACAATCATTAATTACCCGAATTACTAACCATTCTATGAATCCTAGATCAAACCCATGATCCAATTATCCAAATTAGGGTTGTTTCCACCATATAATCTATAACAAAACCTTCCCCCATCAATATTCACCCATTCTATTACGTTCTACGGATCGAGAAACGAATTCGGGGAGTGAAAAGCTTACCTTTAGCCTCAAGAATGGTGAAAAATGAGTAGGAGTCACCTGGGGGTCGTTCCTTAGATCAAAAAGTCGAAAAGCGCATAATGAGGTCGTTTAGGGGTTTATTAACGACTTTAATTCGCGTCAGGCCCGCCACAACAGCCACCACCCCGCCACAATGGCGACGCAAGAGCGGCAAAAATCCCCGCCAAAGCAGCCAAAATGAAACAATGAGCTATCTTAAAAATTCCAAAATTCCCATTTCATAACATACCTCTAACCCACGACGCTTAGTAAATACCCTTTACGCTAAGATCGATTCCGAGAGTTCTACTCGCCCGAATTCAATTTCGTAAATTCGTACGAATTTCTTAACGAGTTATCTAACTACTCATGTAATCAAAATCATAAATGATTCACCCGATTGTTACTAGATTTCCCTACACCTCAATGACTCTGATTTCTTCCAAATCTGGACAAGGTTGGAAAAATTCAAATACTACGAAAAAGTTTTCCGGCCCCAAATTTTCCCCCGTTGGCTTTTCTATAACGACGAAAATAGGTCGTTACAATAGATACCAATTTACCCATCACTCGTCCTCAAGTGACAAAAATTAGGAAAATAGGCTAAGAAATGGATGAAGTAGTACCTGAATCGACGAATAATTATGGATACTTGTCTCGCATGTCCCTCTCGGTTTCCCAAGTAGGTTCCTCAACTGGACGATGCTTCCATTGAACTTTCTCGGACTGAATCTCCTTGGTTCTCAACTTGCGCACATCACGATCAAGAATTGCAATTGGTTCCTCCTCATATTGGAGGTCCTTGTCTAACACAATTGAGTCCCACTTAATGATATAATCTCTGTCACCATGATACCTCTTCAACATGGACACATGAAATATCGGATGAACACTTGATAAATTAGGAGGTAAAGCCAATCTATACGCTACTGGTCCCACACATTCAAGAATTTCAAATGGACCAATGTATCTAGGACTTAGCTTACCCTTCTTACCAAATCTCATCACTCATTTCATAGGTGATACCTTAAGAAGAACATTTTCATCGGATTGAAACGCCATGTCTCTTACCTTATGAGTTGTATACTTCTTTCGTCTACTATGGGCTGTTAGAAACTTAACTTGAATACTCTTAACCTTATCTTGAGCATCCTTCACTAAATCAACCCTCAATGGTTTCACATCTCCACCCTCAAACAATCCTATGGGTGATCTACATCCCCTCTCATAGAGTGCCTTGAATGGTGTCATATTAATGCTAGAGTGATATATATTATTATAGGAGAATTCACACAAAGGTAAAAACTTATCCCAATGCCCTCCAAAATCAATCACACATGCCCTCAACATGTCTTCCAACACTTGAATAGTCCTCTCTGACTGTCCGTCCGTCTGTGGATGGAAGGTTGTACTTAAAGTGAGTTGTGTGCCCAATTCATCATGCAATTTCCTCTAAAACTTGGATGTGAATTGGGTACCACGGTCTGAGATTATAGAGAGGGGCACTCCATGCAACCTCACTATCTCTTTCACATAAACTTTAGCCAATTGTTCAGCATTATAATCTATTCTTATCGGAATAAAGTGGGTTGACTTAATCAATCTATCAACCACTACCCAAATAGTATAAAACTTCCCCAAAGTCTTGGGAAGACCAACCACAAATCCATGGCTATTCTTTCCCACTTTCATTTCGGAATTGGCATTCTTTGAAGTAAACCTGCCGGCCTTTGATGTTTATACTTCACTTGTTGATAATTTTGACACTTCGCCACAAACTCTGCTATGTCTTTCTTCATGCCCGGCCACCAATAAATTCGCTTCAAATCTCTATACATCTTGGTCACACCCGGATGAATAGAATATCGCAAAACAGGAGACTCTGCCAACAATTTCTCAATACTTTAGGAACACAAATTCTCCCTTTAAAATTGAGCACACCATCCACATTAAGAGTGGTCTCTTGTGCCTTACCAATCGTAGACTTCTTTCTAAGTTCCTCCAAATTCTCATCTTCAAATTGTTTGCCTTGATCGCTTCAATAAAAGTGGCCCTTACCTCAATATTAGCTAGCACCCCACCTCTTTCTAAGATGCCCAACTGCATGAACTTAGACTCTAAGGTCTGAATTTGTTTAGCCAAAGGTCACTTGGATACATTCAAGCAAGCTAAACTACCCATACTTACTGCTTTTCGACTCAAAGCGTCTGCCACTACATTAGCCTTTCCCGAATGGTATTGAATGGTCACATCATAATCTTTAAGTAACTCCATTCACCTTCGCTGCCTCAAATTCAGATCCTTTTGAGTGAACACATGTTGCAAACTACGATGATCAGTAAACACTTCACACTTAACACTATAGAGGTAATGCCGCCAGATCTTAAGAGAAAACACTACCGCTGCCAACTCTAAATCATGCGTTGGATAATTCCTCTCATGCACCTTCAATTGACTCGAGGCATAAGTTATAACATTCTTATCCTGCATCAACACAACACCCAAACTAGAATGTGAAGCATCACAATAAACAATAAAATCTTTACCTTCAACCGGTAATGCTAGAATAGGTGCGGTGGTCAAAAGAGTCTTGAGATTTTGAAAGCTCTCCTCACATTTTTCGGTCCATTCAAATGATATCTCCTTTTTGGTCAAATTAGTCAAGTGAGTGGCAATAGAAATAAAAATTTTCACAAACCGACGATAACAACTAGAGAACCCCACAAAACTCCTAACTTCAGTCACAGAACTTGGTCAGACCCAATTCTTAACCGCCTCAAACTTTTGAGGATCTACCATTACCCCTTCTTTTGAAACTACATTCCCCAAAAATGCAACCGATTTCAACCAAAATTTACACTTAGAAAATTTAGCATAAAGTTTTTGCTTCCCAAGAACACCCAAAACACTACGAAGATGGTTGACATGCTCTTCCTCACTTTTTGAATAAACCAAAATATCATCAATAAAAACTATAACGAACGAATCAAGAAATGGTTTGAACACCCCATTCATCAAAGTCATGAAAGCTGTATGTGCATTGGTCAAACCAAAAGAAAAAACTAAAAACTCATAATGCCCATAGCGAGTTCTAAATGTCGTATTGGGCACATCCTCAGGCCTAATTTTCAATTGATGGTAGCCAGACCTTAGATCAATCTTAGAGAAAACTGATGCACCTTGCAATTGGTAAAAAAGATCATTTATTCGAGGCAAAGTGTACTTGTTTCAAATAGTAACCCTATTCAATTGCCGGTAATCTATACACATCCTCATACTACCATTTTTTTTCTTAACAAACAAAACTGGGGCACCCCATGGGGAAGCACTAGGACGAATAAATCCTTTATCAAGAAGTTCTTGGATTTGAGCGTTAAGCTCTCTTAATTCTGTCGGAGCCATGCGGTATGAAGAGATAGAAATGGGGTGCGTACCAGGCTCTAAATCAATACAAAAATGTATATTTCTATCCGGAGGCATACCAAGAAAGTCATTAGGAAACACTTAACTAAATTCAGACACCACAGGAATAGACTCAATGGATGGAGCCTCAATCTCAACATCCCTAATATGAGCCAAATAAGTCAAACAACCATGCTCTACTACTTTACTAGCTCGAATGGAGGATATAATCTTAGCTTTCTTAGGCTTGTATACCCCTTCCCACTCTAATTTTTCCCTTCCCGGAATATCTAGAGTTACAGACTTAGTATACAATTAACCACAACATAATAGGGGGACAACCAAGTCATGCCTAAGATTATGTCAAAGTCAATCATATCCAAAATCACTAAATCAACCCAAGTCTAAAATCCCATAAACAAAATAGGGCAAGCACGATAGACATGGGTAACTATGACTGACTCTCAGACTGGGGTAGAAACACGAATAGGGGCATCAAGAATATCACAAATCATATCAAAATCTGAGGCAAATCTCAGGGATACATATGAATAAGTAGAACCCAGATCAAATAACACATTAGCCATCCTGTCACAGACAATAATAGTACCTATGATCACCGTATCAGACGCCTCCGCTTCATTCTTGCCCGAAAAAGCATAACACTGAGCCCTATCATCATGACGAGCCACTTCCTTGCCTGGTTGCACGTTACTCCTACCTCCATTACCATTACCATTACCATTTCCTCTACCTCCACGACCTTACTGATTACCTTCTCGCCCACCTTGTGGACGCCCTCGACCATTATTACCATTCCCCGTGGGTACCACTGCTCTAGATTGCTACTGTGCGGAATCTAACACAAGTGAGTGGGGACAATCTCTCCTCATATGCCTAGGTTCTCCATAGTTGTAACAAGTATGATCAAAATATGGTCTGCTGTCCATCGAAGGCACGACTCCCTGGCTATCCTAAAAAATATGAGATGGAGTTTTCGAGTAACTACCTGTAGAGGAGGGCATAGGGGACTAAATTGGCTTGGCTGTAAGCGTTGGCCTTCCGGACCCCTTGGAATAAGAACCTTGAAAGTTACCCGAGTTCTTAGCCCTTTTTTCCCATACCTTAGCTTGATCGTCTCGCCTCACCCCCTCCACTTTCTTAACATAGTTTGTTACCTCATTAAAGCTCCTCCCTGCAGAAGTCATATGAACAGATAATACTTGCAATTCAGAATTCAATCCTCTAATAAATAACCGGATCATCTCCTCCTCTGTAGTCACCAACTGTGTAGCATATCTAGATAAAGCATGGAACTTGGCCTCATAAGCAGCCACATACATACCACCTTTCTCCAAAGCCATAAACTCATCTTTCTTGCGATCCCTCAAAGTCCTAGGCACATACTTCTCTAGAAATAGAGCATGAAATTGGGTCCAAGTAAGTGGAGGTAAAGTAGAAGATCTGCACTCCATATAAGCTCTCCACCACTGCTTGGCCTCACCTTGAAGTTGAAAGGACACAAACGCAACCCCATGTTGATGAACAATACCCAATTTATGCAGCCTCTCATAATAATCTAAGATGAACTCATAAGCAATCTCACTCTCAGAACCAAGGAACACAAGAGGCTTTAGCTTCAAAAACTTAGTCAATATATCATGCTCATTACCAGTCATGACAAAACCCAACAAAGGACGGAAGAAAACATCATTACCTCCCGTTCCACCCGTCTTAGGCGCAGTGCCAGCAACATGAGGATTAGTAGGAGCTTGAGTAGCTTGAACAGAAAGAAGCACTCCAGGACCAACCAACCCTTTCAAGAATGACATGATCTATCGAGCTAACACTGGGTCTATGGGAGGAACATCGGTAGTCTCAGCCTGAACCTCTTCCTCTTGTCCCACATCCTCAACATTCTCAACATCAACATTCTCCTCTTCAATTTCTTCATGATGCGTATGAGGGTTCTCATTCATAGGAGCATTCGCAGCAGGAGCTCCATTTCCAGAAGGTGCTACTCTTCCACGGCCTCTACCTCTAGCTCTTCCTCTACCCCTGCCTTGACCGCGACCTCTCAGATTCCTCAGCTGGAGCATTGACAGGAGCTACGAGCCTAACACCATTGAATCTAGTATTAACCATCTGCGTACAGAAGAGTGAAGGAGGTTAGACACCAATTTGAATCGCCAGATACCAATTGGAATCAAGTCGTAGCATGAAAGGAGACAAGAGAAAACAAAGAGATTTCCTAAAGTCCTATAGCCTCTCGAAGAAAAGAAAAGGCATCCCCGTACCATTCCACGAGACTCTATTAGACTCATTTCGGTACATCGAGATCAACGAACCTAGGCTCTGATACCAACTTTGTCACGACCCAGACCGTCATGATTGACACCCACACTAACATTCTGGTGGGAGAACCACTACTACAATCCAACCAAGAAAATAATCTAAAAACTAAGGCATTTAAATCAAACACTAAGATATTAAACATAGAGTTCCCATAAACTCTAACAAAAGGCTAACAATAATAACTAACAATGCGGAAGAATAACCTAGAACCTAAAAGACAGTGTACTAAAACATTCTAACAATGAACCAAGTCTAAACAAGAAGGGATACAACCCCATACTAATGAACTAATTAAAACAAAGGTCTAAGTCCAGAAATGGTGGACATAGACGAAGAGAATTCCATGGCAGCCCGGGAGAATTGGCTCACCATTGAATTCGAACGACGATCACTAATCTCCTAAGTGAGGTCTTTCAGTAGTTGCTTGAAGATGCCCTGTACTCAACAAAAATAAGAGCAAGTGCAAAATCAGTACACAACCACAATGTACTGGTAAGATCACGCGGCTATCCCACTAGTGCAACATAAACAAGTGAAACAACATTATAATCACATGCATATATATCAACACATACAATATTATCAACATTCACGAATAACGAACAAGTTCACATTTATATGTCAAATCATTGGTCCTCTCATGGAACCCAAACCCAAACCCAAATAGTTAGCATGCCCGAACGTGGCAACTGATCCCATATTTATGCAAGAACGTGGCAATCGATCCCATAGTTATGATGAAATGTGGCAACTGATCCAGGTTAGTTATGCCGGAACGTGGCAATCGATCCCATTCACACACCACAATCACAATCACAAGTATATCATCAAGATCATACATTTAAGTCATGATTCCATGGCATTCATCAATTATCTATCTCATTTACAACAAGTGTGATCACCATTGCAACATTCATACATATACAAATATCATAATAAAGCAAGAATAAGCATACATCACACAATCATAGAATGACAACCATCAGCTACCTCGAAACAAGCTTGAAACCCTAAGAAACTTGATCCTTTCCCTTCTGAATTTGTTTCGCTTGTTCTTGGTCTACAAACAATCAATATAATATATGAATCAATAAACAATCATTAATTACTCAAATTACTAACCATTTTATGAACCCTAGATCAAACCCATGATCCTAATTATCCAAATTAGGCTTATTTCCACCATAGAATCTATAACAAAATCTCCCCCCATCAATATTCACCCATTCTATTATGTTATACGGATTGAGAAATGGATTTGGGGAGTGAAAAATATACATTTAGCCTCAAGAATGGTGAAAAATGAGTAGGAGTCGCCTGGGGGTTGTTCGTTATCTCAAAAAGTAAAAAATTGCATAATGAGGTCGTTTAGGGGTTTATTAACAACTTTAATTCGCGTCAGGGCCGCCATAGCGGCAACCACCCCGCCACGGCGACGACGCTAGAGCGGCAAAAATCCCCACCAAAGCGGCCAAAACAAAACAAAGAGCTATCTTAAGAATTCCAAAATTCATATTTCACAACACACCTCTAACCCACGACGCTCAGTAAACACCTTTTACGCTAAGATTGATTCCGGGAGTTCTACTCGCCCGAATATAATTTCATAAAGTCATACGGATTCCTTAATGAGTTATCTAACTACTCATGTAATCAAAATTATAAATGATTCACTCGATTGTTACCAGACTTCTCTACACCTCAATGACTCCAATTTTATCCAAATCTGGACAAAGTTGGAAAAATCCACATACTACAAAAAAGTTTTCCAGTCCCAAATTTTGCCCCATTGGCTTTTCTATAACAACGAGAACAGGTCGTTACAAATATGCACGCAAAACCAATAGTGGATCCACACCAGTAAATTGTTAAATTTGACAAGATTCAAAGATGAATTAATGTGAAGATTTGGTAGTTAGGAAGATAATTCTTCTTTGGTACAAAAGTCAAGATAACAACTTTGTAGGTGAAATTTAGGTAAACCATAAAATGGTTTCACAAGGTAAATCTTGACATTTTGATACATTGTGATGTCATGGATGATATCAATAGGAAGAATTCACTCCTATAAATAGGTAGCTCCTAATTCATTTATAACACATCTCTCACTTGCCTTCTCATCTTCTAAGGCATTTGATCTTCTTTCTCTCTTGTAGTAATTCACTTGTACTCTTTTGGAGTGAAATAAATATTGGTTGGTTGTGTCCGAGGAGTAGGCAAAAGAAAACAAAAATTTATCGAACCTCGTTAATTCCTGGTGTTCTTTTTATTGTTGTCTCATTTACTATTTATTAGCTACCTTTAGATATAGCAGTTGTGATTCCATCACTCTCTATATATTCAGCTTCCGCAACAATTGGTATTAGAGCAAATGTATTATCTGAGTATGCTTTGTGGTTGCAGCACCGTCTGAACTTCCACATCAGAAAATATTTACTTGGTCTTTGGATTGTTAGCTAGTAAATAGTATTTGTAGCAAAAATGGGAGACAACACATCGAATGTCAATAATATGTCATCATTGGCATCTTCGCTTATGACAAGAATTGTGTCAAATGCAAAATTTGCAGTTGAAATTTTTGACGGGTCAGGACATTTCATAATGTGGCGAGGCGAGGTCCTTGATGTTCTTTTTCAACAAGGGCTAAATATTGGCATAGAAGAAAAGAAACCAGACAATGTAGGAGAAGAAGATTGGAATATTATCAACCGTGTTGCTTGCGGTACCATTCGATCTTACCTTGCAAGAGAACAAAAGTATCCATACACAAAGGAAACATCTGCAAATAAATTATGGAATTCATTGGAGGAGAATTTTTTGAAGAAAAACAGTCAAAATAAACTTTGCATGAAAAGAAGACTTTACGCTTCACTTATATTCCTGGTAGCACAATGAATGATCATATCACCAGCTTTAATAAGTTGGCGACAGATTTGCGGAATATGGATATGACTTTTACGGATGGAGATATGGCCTTAATGTTGTTAAGTTCACTTCCCAATGAGTTCGAGCATCTTGAAACTACTCTACTGCATGGGAATGATGAAGTATCTCTGAAAGAAGTTTGTTCTGCCTTATATAGTTATGAACAAAGAAAGAGAGAAAAACAAAAAAGGTGGAGAAGCAGAAGCTCTGATTGTGAGAGGTCGTTCTCAAAATCATGTTAGAATGAAGAACGGGATATCTAAGTCAAGATCCAGACTCAGCAAAGATGAATGTTCCTTTTGCCGAGGAAAAGGGCACTGGAAGAAAGACTGCCCAAAGTTGGAAAGCAAAGCCAAACCAAATAATGGGAAGGCTGTCATGGATTCAAATGTGGCTGATTGTGATGCCTCTGATTACTCATTAATTACAACAGAGTCATCCAAATCAGCTGATATATGGTTGATGGACTCAGCTTGTAGCTATCATATGTGTCCTAATCGGGACTGGTTTGTTAATTTACAAGAAGGAGAATGTGGAGTTATTCACACTACAAATAATAATCCTCTTACCGCATATGATGTTGGTTCAATTCTATTAAGGAATCATGATGGATTGACCAGAACATTAACAGATGTTCGATATATACCGGATTTGAAGAAAAAATTCATTTCTGTAGGAGCCCTAGAGTCAAAGGGATTCAAATTCATTGCAGATAATGGCGTAATGAGAATATGCTCCGGTGCATTGGTGGTAATGAAGGCAATTCGAAGAAATAATAACATGTACCACTATCAAGGTAGTACCATTATTGGGATAGCGGCAACAACATCCAATGACAAAAAAGAGGCAGAAATGACCAGGCTATGGCATATGCGCTTGGGACAGCTCGAGGAAAATCCTTGAAAACTTTATCAGATCAAGGATTGCTAAAAGGAGCAAAAACTTGCAACTTGGAGTTTTGTGAGCATTGTGTCAAGGGAAAGCAAACAAGGGTTAAATTTGGAATAACTATCCATAATACTAAAGGTATTTGGATTATGTTCATTCATATGTTTGGGGTGCTTCCAAAACACCTTCATTAGGTGGAAAACACTATTTTGTAACCTTTGTTGATGATTTTTCCCGAAGACGGTGGGTGTATACGATGAAAACAAAAGATGAAGTATTGAAATTTTTTCTCTAATGGAAAGCGATGATAGAAACTCAAAGTGGCAGAAAGATCAAGTGTCTTCGCACAGAGAATGGTGGAGAATACAAAAATGATATTTTTTAGAAATTTTTTTAGGAAAATGGCATCGTTAGACATTTCACCATCAGAAATACACCACAACAGAATGGAGTGGTAGAACACATGAATCAGACTTTGCTAGAGAAGGTTCGGTGTATGTTGTCCAATGCTAGCTTAGACAAAGAATTTTGGGCTGAGGCAATAATATATGCATGCCACATCATTAATCGTCTATCATCTACTGCTATAGGTGGGAAGAGACCATTAGAAAAATGGTATGGAAAACCTGTTGAAGATTATGGTTCTTTATATGTATTTGGCTCAATTGCATATTATCATGTAAGAGAGTCAAAATTGTACCCAAGAGCAAAGAAATCTTTATTTATGGGGATTACTTCTGGAGTCAAAGGATACTGTTTATGGTGTCCAGAGATAAGAAAAAATATTTTCAACAGGGATGTTACCTTTGATGAATTTGCCTTGACAAATAAGGTAACAGTTGAAGATGTCAAACAAACTAATGGTGCTTCAAAGCAGGTGGAGTTTGAGGGAAATATAATTTTCCCAACACAGGGATCAAATGAGGAAACAACAGAAGATTTTCCTCTGGAAGAAGAGCCAGTCAAAGGGGAAGTTCCATCTCAAGAACCTCAAACACAACTTGAATCAATAGAAACCAGCAAGCCAAAAAGGACAATAAGAAAACCTGCTTGGCTCATATATATGGTGGCTTGTGCAGACTCAATTGCAGCCGATGACATTCCTACCACTTATAAAAATGCAGTCCAAAGTTCAGAAGAAGATAAGCGGAGGATTGCTATGGATGAAGAAATGCAGTCCCTTCATCAGAATCATACATGGAAATTGTCCAATCTCCCGAAGGGCAAGAACACAATTGGGTGCAAATGGATATTTGCAAAGAAAGAAGGATTTCCTGACCAAGAAGATGTTCGCTACAAAGCAAAGTTGGTGGCCAAAGGATACGCTCAAAAGGAGGGAATTGATTATAATGAGGTATTTTCTCCAGTTGTGAAATACTCCTCCATTAGAGTTTTGTTGGCTTTGGTAGCACAGTTGAATTTGGAACTAGTTCAGTTGGATGTAAAAATGCAAAAAACTGCATTTTTACATGGAAACTTGGAAGAGGAAATCTACATGACTCAGCTAGAAGGATTCAAAGTTGATGGAAAAGAAAATATGGTGTGCAAACTTGAAAAATCGTTGTATGGATTGAAATAATCTCCTAGACAATGGTACAAACGATTTGACAAGTTTATGTTGCAGCAAAGGTACATAAGAAGCAAATACGATCATTGTGTGTATTTGCGCAAGCTTAAAGATGATTCCCTTATATATCTTCTCATATATGTTGATAGCTTCTAAAAGTCAAGAGGAAATTGAGAAGCTAAAGATTCAACTAAGAAAGGAGTTTGAGATGAAGGATTTGGGTGAGGCAAAGAAGATTCTTGGCATGGAGATTAAAAGAGATAAACAATCAAAGAAACTTTATTTATCTCAGAAAGAATATTTGAAGAGGGTACTAATCGATTTGGTATGAATGAAAAAATGAATTCGATTAGCACTCCGCTTGCTCCTCATTTTAAGCTTAGTGATGCTCTTTCGCCAAAGAATGAAGCTGCACAATAATATATGTCAAGAGTACCATACGCGAATGTTGTTGGTAGCTTGATGTATGCAATGGTTTGCACAATGCCAGATATTTCACACGATGTTGGAGTTGTAAGCAGGTACATGCATAATCCTGGAAAGGATTATTGGCAGGCTATAAAATGGATTCTACGGTATATTCATAATACTGTAGATGTTGGCTTGGTTTTTGAGCATAAAGATAGTCAATATCTTGTTGGATATTGTGACTCAGATTATGCAGGTGATTTTGACAAACGAAGATCAACTACTGGTTATGTTTTCACTATAGCTAGCGCACCAGTTAGTTGGAAGTCAACTTTGCAGTCAACATTTGCTTTGTTTACCACTGAGGCAGAGTATATGGCAATTACAGAGGCTGCGAATGAGGGAATTTGGCTTCAAATATTGCTTAGAGAGCTTGGTATTGGACAAGAAGGAATCACAATATTTTGTGATAGTCAAAGTGTTATTCAATTAGCGAAGAACCAAGTTTATCATGCAAGGACAAAACATATTGATGTCCGATATCATTTCATACGAGACATCATCGAAGAAGGTGGAGTCATAGTGAAGAAAATCCATACTACGGATAATCCTACCGATATGCCGACAAAAGTGGTGACTGCGGTCAAGTTTCAACATTGTTTGAACTTGATCAACATTGTTAAACATTGAAGATTGAGGTTGAACACACAATCAAAAATTGTTGTTGAGAGAAAGTTGAAAATGGAGAATCTTGCCAAGGTGGAGATCCCACTCAATGCTACCACGCCACGGTCACAAATCTATGCCATTGCTTCATCTCACGTTGGTATCAATGCCCTTTCATTGTTGCCTTGGGCTTGCTGGTCGTTTTCCCGTGTTATTTATTTGAATATAATGCCATGCCCACATGACATTGTTAAGCTTTTACCTTGTCAAGTCCTCACCAAGCTGCCTTGCCATCAAGTCCTTGGTCCTCACTTGTTGCTTCGTAATCAGGCCATTAAATTTGACAAGATTCAAAGATGAATTAATGTGAAGATTTGGTAGTTAGGAAGATAATTCTTCTTTGGTACAAAAGTCAAGATAACAACTTTGTAGGTGAAATTTAGGTACGCCATAAAATGGTTTCACAAGGTAAATCTTGACATTTTGACACATTGTGATGTCATGGATGACATCAATAGGAAGAATTCACTCCTATAAATAGGTAACTCCTAATTCATTTGTAACACACCTCTCACTTGCCTTCTCATCTTCTAAGGCATTTGTTCTTCCTTCTCTCTTGTAGTATTTCACTTGTACTCTTTTGGAGTGAAATAAATATTGGTTGGTTGAGTCCAAGGAGTAGGCAAAAGATATAGCAGTTATAATTCATTTGTAACACACCTCTCACCGAACCTCGTTAATTCCTGGTGTTCTTTTTATTGTTGTCTCATTTACTATTTATTAGCTACCTTTAGATATAGCAGTTATGATTCCATCACTCTCTACATATTCATCTTCCGCAACATAAATAAATACTATCTTAAGCATTATAACAGCTTCAAGCGAGCCATAGACATCAACTTTAGTACTTCTGGATCAATTCATCCATATGTTATTATCTTTTAAGATCATCAATATAATTCGACATGCATATTGGCAGGCAAATAGCTTCCAATATGGTAAATGATGCTTATATCACCACTGTCAAACAATAAATATATACGTGTTGTAATAACTAACCAGAAGAAAGGAAATTAGGTTTAACCTTATTCTATATGCTATGATAAAACACACGAATCAAGAGTTAGGGCCTTCATCAATATACAGCATCTACATTTATCTTTGCACTTCTCACATACTTTAATAGTCCAAGACTTCAGCCTATATTGGAAGAGCATTAATTGCAACAGAGGGGGTAAGTTTAAGTTAACCAATTAGCATATAATTAAGGGAGAAGGGACAAATATCTCCTAGACTATGACCGAAATTCCAGAGACACACCTTAACTCTAAGGTCTTATTACCCCTAAACTCATTTTATATATAATATTGTACACCTTTTGGCTTATGTGGCACACCCCGTGACTCCACGCAGTTGAGGCGCGTGGGAAATATTTGAATGCCATGTAAGGCAAAAATGTGTACAAAATTATAAAAAAAATAAGTTCAGGGGATAATAGAACCTTAGTTTAGTTAGGGTGTGTCTCTGGAATTTGGGTCATAGTCTAGGGAGGTACTTCTACCTTTTCCCTATAATTAATATACTTGACATTTTGAAGACCTCTGAGGAACTATTGCTTGTTCACTTTTTTTCCATCTTAAGGAAATTATCTTTTGAAGAAAACTAGGTTCTTTATCTTACCGATTTAAGTAATATATACGTTCAGTATAAATGATTTTATAACATTCCTCATATCATGAAAATTTATTTTTATGTGGAAGTGCTGGAATTTGAAGAACGAAAAGCTGCAATACGTGTTTTCTTATTTTCAAAGAATGTCTTCAACATTGGATATATTAGCATAAAATGAAAAAGAAAAATAAAACTACTAACTATATATAATTTTATGGAAGCCTCGGTAATGAATCTAATGCTTCATATTTCATAACGTCTATAAAGTTTTATTAGCCTTATATTTGGTTTGCCAACTTCTCATATACTTTTTTTTTAATAACGTTGGCTGCAAGACAACTTTCGCTCACCTCAATTAATTTTACCTTATTTTTTATACTCCCACTTATTTATATACTCAATAAGTTACTATCCACCAATGCTTTCACCAATAATGGAAAAATAATTCTTAGCATTTTTAGCCTCTTTGAACATTTGGTCTCACTATGTCCAACTTCATTGACCACTAATTTACATCTTGACTTCACTTTGTATCATTATAAAATTACATTTAATAATAATCTAATAGCATTAAAAAATTTACACATTTAGTACATAAATATTAGTCACCCATTTTGAAAAAGATAATAACATTTATTTTTTTTCCAAATAGGAATTATATTTTTAGTTTGGTAATATAATTACTTATATTCTTTATCAACTCCAAAAATTTCTTTATATTTTCTTTCTTTCTTTATGAGTTCCAACATTTTCACAAAGAATCACCATAACAAAATGCTACCTGGTAAAGAACTAAATGGAGAGAATAGTGAAGGAAAGCAAGAAAATTTAGAAGCTAATGAACAAAAAACCTTGTTTTGCTTTGATCTAGTTATTGATATCCTCTTAAGACTTCTAGTGAAATATCTCTTGCGGTTCAGGTCTTTTTCGAAAACTTGGCTTGCTTTGATCTGCAGCCGTAAGTTTATCAAGTCTCATATGATTTTATCAGCTAATAAAAAAAGACTACATCAACAATAAGCTTATGTTCAGGATTGCCCATCTTGAAAATAATCTTAAGGATTGTTCTCTTAAGTCTTTACTTGATGAGTCTGTTACTGAGGAATCCGATATGTATTATCCCACGAAAAACTCTAGTAGATATTCTTTGGTCTGGGATCTATAAATGGATTGATTTGTCTTTTAAATGATGCAAAAGAGTTATTTCTATGGACATCAACAATAAGAAAGTACCGGTGTTGACATCTCGTGAGAGGGCCCGATGTCGCGGTGACTCACCAAAAAATAAATAATTTCAATTTTAAAAAGGGTTTAAAGCGGGGTAAAACAATTTAAAGGGAGTCGCCACCAAATCTTAGGAATACTAGGAAACCAATTAATTAATTAACTTAAAAATGTCTACGAAATCAAAAAATTCTAGGTAAGGGGTTCAAGTTATTCCTAAGGAAAGGTCTTAGGTATCCTTCGAAATCACAATTGTGGGTCTCGACTGAATTCAATTTTTTAAATTGAGGAGGAGATAAAAACAAATATACAAGTATAATAAACATGCAATATACACAAGTAATAGAATAAAATAATAATGTAAGAAATGGCATAAGGTTTGTCTAACGTCAATAAGTACATAATAATGAATAAAAAAATATAATTCGAACTCTTCGAATAGCTTCAATGGGAAGCAACATTGTGTACCTGTAAAAACACTTAGTAAAATGTTAGTAATAAATAAATATGAATAAAAATGAATAAATCAAATAATAACTTAAAAATAAAAACCCGTCTTATTAACATGGGAGACCTTGGAAATCGACGATAATTTCTTCATTGGCCAATTTTAACAAACAAAATATATGAACTTAAACTAAATTTTCCCTCTTTTAACAATGAAGAGACCTCGAAAACTGACGGACAGATTTTCATTGGCCAATTAACTTGTAATGTATAAGCTAATTACTACAACACTAGAAGAAGAATGACTAAACTATTTTAAAGAAATATTTAAAGATAAGAACAAACAAACACTTAATAAGAAAACACTCAATACAAAACAAAGAAATCAACCAAGAACTAATTTGAGAATTGAAACTCTAATAGATTAATAAATAAGTAAAAATTGGATAAAAACAATAGAAACTAAACTATAATAAATGTAACCTGACCGATTGAGGCAACTACATGAAACAATACGAAATATAATTAATAGCAACTTATCATAATGACACAACAATAAATAGAGAATGATATCACAGTTGAGAAAATTCCTTAACCACTAGACATTTTTGTTTAAAATAAAAAATTCAAAGCATAACCATGTAAGAGGCAAAACACACAGCAAATCAATACAAAAGTGGTGAATAAACAATCATAACAAAATACTCCCTCCATTTAAAAAAGAATGATCTCCTTTCCTCTTTAGTCAGTTTAAAGAAGAATGACCTCTTTCTTTTTTTTGGTAACATTTTAATTTCAGCTTTCTACGTGGCATATTTAAGGCCACAAGATTAAAGGGTAATTTTGTACATTTGACATAAATTTAATTTAGGACCACAAAATTCAAAAATCTTCTTTATTTTTTTAAATTCCGTGTCAAATCAAATTAAACCATTCTTTTTTAAACGAAAGGAGTAACATGGTAAAAATATCAACACAGCTAATCAAAACTTTATTAAAGAAAAACGAAAAATGAAAATAACACCGGCCAAATCTAAAGGCATAAAATAAACAAAGTAAAATAGCAAAAGATAAAAATAAAGAGGCTTACCCATTTGCTGGGATTAACATTGTTGTGCTGCTGATTTGAACTAGTGAGCTCATTGATTGTTAAATCTTGAAGCTCAAAATTTCGAGGTGGTCCTTCCGACAGTGCTCGCTTGCTGTTGTTGACCGATTTGGAGTGAGATCTAGTGGTTTTGGGTCGGAGAAGAGAAGGGAATGGGGTGGTCGTTTATTGGAGCTTTAAGCTCGCTAGAAAATGGGGTCTTTGGGTTGAGCTCGTGAAGGCGGTGAGCTGGTGGCTGGAAAGAAGAGTAAAATGAGCGTTTGGAGTTACTCCGGTGGTGGAGCTTGATTTGTTTTCCGGTGGGTCTGGTTTTCGATGAAGGAAAATGGAGCGGTTGTTGACTATTTTCAGGAGGGTTTTTGGTAGTGTGAGCTTGAAGCTCGAAACAGTGGTTATTTCGTCTCTCCGGCATCATGGTTTCGTCGGAGAGGACAAGGAGAGGGGCGGACCAACAAGGTCTTTTGGGTCTGGCGGATCTGCAGTTTTCTGGTTGATTTTGGAGCTATTTCTGGTGACTATTTCAATGGAAAAAGAAGAAAAAACAAAGGGGGTTTGGGTGGTGCACTCGCCGGAATTCGGCGGAACTCCGGCGACTTGCCGGAAAATAATGAACAATTAAAGAATAAAAAATCTATAAATTACACCCCTAAATTTTTTATCCACCACCTCTTAACCTAATGCGCAAACTATTCTTTAAACAGGGAATTGAAAACCCTCAATAGTACAATACCACTATCTTGAAATTGTGGGCCAAAACCACCCGTTAATAAAATATCTATAATTGAAATCTTATCCATATTAGAATGAATTTCTGGATGGTGCAAAATGTCAAAATAAATATTAATAAATGTAACAGATAAAATGAATATGAAAAATTGTAACGAACGTAACCAATGACATATAAAATATGTAATTTAACAAAAATAATAATTTTAAAAAAATGAACAAATAGTTGAACGTATTCAACCGGCAGTGACAAAAATAATATAAACAGAATTAACCGATAAAAATTCTAATACTTTGAGAATAAAGATAATTATCAACAAATTGCATTAAAATGGCAAAATATTTGAACTATTAAAAAAATAAAAAATTTCAAAAGTATTAATTTTAGAAATATCAGACCAAAATTTGGTGTCAACAACAGGAAATTACCTGATTTTAAAAGTAAAGAGGGCGATGTTATCCATTTCTTATATGGTTTTGGATATGATGAAATCCATGATGATTATAATGTAGTATGTGTTTGTACTAATATTGGCCATCAACGTTATTTTCAAGAGATCAATATCGATAGTCTAAAGAATAATTCTTTAATTAGTTCAAGTAAGTTTGTGAATGGGTAGCTTCACTGAGCTACTAGTGCTGGTCTTGGTTATGATAGGGGTTGGAGCATAACATCTTTTGATTTGGCTGATGAGAAATGGAGAAAGGTGGAGCGATCCTGGAGAAAGGAATGGTATTCTACCATTTCAATGCTGGGGGCATTGGGAAGTAATCTTTCAATGCTTTGTATAAATACAATCACTCAAGTAGATGTGTGGTCTATGAAGGTGTATGAAGATAAGGAATCTTGGATAATTATACTCTAGATCCTATCGAATATTTTCTTTCTCAATATTTTTGTTTGTCAAAAGGTGGTGAATTTCTAGTTATGTTTGAATCAACTTTTATGATATACAATCCAGAGGAAACTCGATCAGTATTCTCAAGTCTCCAATTTGGTGAAGCTCTTACTATGGAAATCTACATTGAAAATTTAGTTTATCCCCTTTCACAAAATGAACCACGAATACTACAAGAATGAAGGCGGCAGAAACTTTGTAATTATAATTGCGAAGGGCATTATATTTTTCTTTTCTTTTTTTATCGAATAATCACTGCATATTTAAGGAAGAGATTTACACCTCTTCATGAAGATCTTGTTTTTTTTATCTTTTCTTTTTGCATATTTCAATGAAAAATTACATTATCTCATTATTTCTAATAGGTTATTAAATTTCTTTGGTGTTGTCTTTTCATTAATTGAATTATTTGGTCAAGCTACTAATGTTAGTAGATTTGTTTCTCTTATGTAACTGAGAACGCGAGTCCCATATTATTCTAAAGTGAAAAAGACTTATATTACTTAGTGTACTAAAATCATTATTCAGAACTTGATGTTAAAAGAAATTGATAAAAAGGATAACAAGAGACGACATAAAGGATCTATATATCATATACAAATCATTATTAAGGAATAACATCGTAATCATATTACAACAAAAGAGAAATTTCATGGCAATAATTTTTTTGCCACAAAAATATTTAGCCTTTAGTGGTATTTATAGAGTGTTTGTTATAAGTACTCAAATTTTATATTGCCGCTAAATATAATATAGCGACAATTATATGATTGCCGCTAAATAATTGGAGATTTTTTTTTGTTATTTGTGTAGTGTCAGATGCTTTTAATTATCGTCCACTTATATCTGATAATAAGTGTACAAAATTTAACCCCTGTGATGTCACACCCCGAGCCTACACCTTGGACGTGGCCGCACTCGAGAACCATTGCTAGCCCTAAGCGAACCAATGGCCTGGCTTATTTCTTAGCGAAAGACTTACTCAATAATAAAAGAACTTTAAAAGTAAATCTTTAACTCAAAATAACTACTCAAAATATTTAAAGAAACATTCACTAGACGAAGTGGCAACTCAAGTCTCAGACATCAATAAATGAAATGAACAAGACTCGTGAACTACGTCTACATATCTATGAAGTATTAAGGAAGTATTAAGGGATGTCGGGACAAGACCCCTGATCATCCTAAAAAAACTTAAATGTAAAAAACATAATAAACGGATCCACCGAAAGCAAGGAGGCTCACCAAATAACTCTGGAGCTCGACTTGATCAACGAAGCACTGGATGTTGATCCTGATTACCTGTACTGTATCATAAAAGATGCAGACCAAATGACGTCAGTACATGGAATGTACTCGCATGTAAGGGGAAAACAAGACATAATCTTGAACATAAATTAAAGAAACAACTTACCTCGTATCAACTCAACTCATTTCAATATAAAGGAGTGATAAAGATGCAATATAAAGAAAAACTTTTAAAACAGTAGACAGAAACTCAATGCATTCCAAAATACAATATAACTCAGTTTGTATATATAAAGATACAAAATAACTCTGTGGGAGATTCTCTAACCAACAACCATCACTATGAGTTATGTGATGATACAACGTCTAGCCCACGCTGCCATAACTGTCCTATACTTTGCCATTGTATAAACCTACTATTAAGTGGATCCACTAGTCTTTGCTAAAAAGCATTAAGGAATCATCTAAAGAGTATGACCCTTTATACCCACGTTGGCTATATGGTTTATGGGGGTTGTGAGTTGTATGAACTCTCGCCCATATCGGTGCTCAATACTACTCCCAAAATATGCTAGCTCATATGTTTTTAAGAAACATAACTCTTTCTGTGGTTTAAGATTATTACTCAAAAATATTTCTGTTAAAAGAGATGGTACTCAGAACTGCTCATGAAAACTTTTTTGGAAATCGGTGTTTCCTCTCATCTTAAATGTAAAAATATTTGCTCTTGGGAATACTTAGTTCCCATATACCATTTTAAAGAAAATGAACTCAACCTTACTGTTCCTCAAACTGGAATGCTCAAGTCTTAAAACATGTTTAAAATATTTGTAAAATACTTCTTAAATTAACTCGAAGAACTCTCAAAACTTGGCTCTTAACTCTACCTTGAATTTGAATTATGAATTCAAGGTTATGATTTATGATAGGAAGGGTGTCGTGATGATTAAATAAGTTTTAGATAGTTAATAATGAGAAACGGTTGAAAAACACTGTTTGGAGATCAAGTCCACAACAGAGAGATGAATTATAATATTTGATCGCGAAATAATTTTTGAATAGTGGAGTCCGTGTTCTCTCTGAGACGTGGAGAGATAAATTTTTCTCTGGGGGAGCAAGTCCGTGATGGGGACCTGGGGATCTATTTCTACTCGATCTTTTCTTCTTCTCCCAAACTCGATTCAACTCATACCCACTGAATTGCTATGGTAAAAATTCTCAAATTTCTACCCAAAACAATTCTTGCGAAACTCACTCAAGAACTATCAATTTACTCAACCCCTTAACAAAATATTCGCCTCAAGAACTCAATCAAACATTAGGATTCAAGAAGGAATAACAACTCTTCAAGAAACTCATCAAAAACCTAATATATCAATCTCTAGGGATGAATTCGATAATGTAAAACATTATTGGCGTATGGGTGAATGAACCCAACACTATGAAAACTTACATACCTCAATTTGGTGAAACAAATCCTCGATTCGCGAAAACCTTGTTCGTTCTTCCCTTTCTTCTCTTTTCCTCTTCTTGAATTCTCCTCTAAAACCCTAAGCGTAGTTTAGGATTGTAAAACTGACCCAAATTGGATTTTGTCCACAAAATATTTACTTAAAACGTTTTAATCCAATTGGATAAGGAAAAGACCAAAATACCCTCATATTTTCGGGTAACTTTCCTTAACTGGACTGCCCGACTTCAAATAGGCGTATCTCCTTCATACGAGCTCAAAAAATAGCAAACTCGATGGAGTTGGAAAGAGGATTCCGAGACCTTTCATTTGATATCTTATGGACCACCTAACTCATCATGTACAGAAAGTTATGGTCGTTTGAAGTTGACCCAAAACTCACAACTTAAGCTTAACTTGTAAAATTTCAGATTTGGCTCTTTCCAAATTAAGTTTTTCTAATTTTAGCTCTCTCTAAGGCGAGATGTTACAATATCTCCCTCTTGGGAACATTCGTCCTAAACTAAAACTAAGGGTGGAAGCATCTAACACCTAATTCAAACACTCTTCATGCAAGTTAACACAACATTTCAACCAAAATAAATGCCAAGAAAAGGATTAGTAACTTAATTTGGAAATTCTCCGGACTCAAAGAGATGTGGGTATCTTTTCTTCATAATTCCTCAGCCTCCCAAGTACCTTCCCCAACAAACTGATTCCTCCATAAGACTTTGACTGATGCCACCTCCTTGGTTCTTAACTTGCGAAACTGACGATCCAGAATCTGAATGGGAATCTCCTCATAAGATAGGTTGTCCTTAATACCAATATTTTCAGTCGGTAAAATGAGTGAAGGATCGCCCATACACTTCTTCAACATTGAAATGTGGAATACCGGATGGACTGATGCTAATTCCGACGGTAGCTCCAACTCATAAGTTACATTGCCAATCCTCTTGGATATCCTGTAAGGACCAATATACCGGGGATTAAGCTTCCCCTTCTTACCAAACCTCATAACACCCTTCGTGGGTGAAACCTTCAAGTAAACCCAATCATCTACTTCAAACTCTGAGTCTCTTCTCCTAACATCAGTATAGTATTTCTCACGACTATGTGTCGTTTTCAACCTCTCTTGAATAATCTTCAGTTTCTCCATAGCTTGATGAACCAAATCTGGTCCTATCAACCCAGCTTACCAACCTCAAACCATCCAATGGGAGATCTACATCTTCTCCCATACAGAGCCTCATAGGACTTACCCAGCTCACCAACCTCAAACCATCCAATAAGAGATCTACATCTTCTCCCATACAGAGCCTCATAGGGAGCCATCTGGATGCTAGAGTGATAAATGTTGTTGTAAGCAAACTCTATGAGAGTTAAGTTGTCATCCCAATTACCCTTGAAATTGATCACACACGCCCTCAACATATCCTCTAAAGTCTGAATTGTGCGCTCTACTTGACCATCTATTTGTGGAGATGAAAAGTAGTACTAAGGTTCACTTTCGAACCCAAACCCTTCTGGAAAGACTTCCAAAATTGTGCGGTGAATTGCGCACCTCTATCTAAAATGATGGACACAGGAACTCCATGAAGTCTGACTACCTCTTGAATATACAACTTAGCATAATCTTCTACTGAATGGGTAGTATTTACCGGTAAGAAATGGGATGATTTAGTCATTTGATCTACAATCTCCCAAATTGAATCATGCTGCATGCGAGACCATGGTAAAGCTATAATGAAGTCCATATTGATCATCTCCCACTTCCATTCTGGAAGATCTATGTTCTAAGCCATACCATCGGGCCTCTTGTGATCTACCTTGACTTGTTGGCAATTCGGGCACTTAGCAACGAACTTTGCGATGCACTTCTTCATACTACTCCACCAATAGACTTGTCTCAAGTCACGATACATCTTTATGGAACCCGGATGGATATAATATCTGGAACTATGAGCTTCCTCAATGATCCTCTCTTGGAGTTAATCCACCCTTGGCACACACAATATACCTTGATACCTCAATACACCATCTCCCCCTCGTTCAAAAGCCATCACTTTTTGCTTATGAAATTTGCCTTTAATTCAAGAAAAATAGGATCTTAGTCTTATTTGTCTTTCATTTCAGACACTAATGATGATTCGACCCCATTCATCACCACTACTCCTCCTTCGTTGGAATCCATTAGTCAGACTCCTAATCGTGCAAGTCTATGCACATCTTTTGATAACTCTTTATTGTCCTCCTCAACATAGGAAGTACTATCCATAGACAACCTGCTCAAGGCATCAACAACAACATTAGTCCTACCTGGGTGATAGAGAATACTCATGTCATAATCCTTGAGTAACTCCAACCACCTCCTCTATATGATATTAAGCTGACTGAACACATACTGAAGACTCTTTTGATCGGTGAACACATCTACATGAACACCATAAAGATAGTGACACCATATTTTCAAAGCAAACACTACAGTAGTCAACTCTAGATCATGGATTGGGTAATTTCTCTCGTGAATCTTAAGTTGTTCAGAGGCATAAGTTATAACCTTGTCATTCTGCATCAATACACAACCCAATCCAACTCTGGATGCATCATAATATACCACAAAATCTTGCGTACCTTCTGGTAAGGTCAACACTGGGGCAGTAGTCAACCGTTTTTTCAAATCCTGAAAGCTTTTCCCACAAGCTTCAAACCATTGAAACTTAACTGCCTTCTGAGTCAACTTGGTCAATAGGGATGAAATAGATGAGAATCCCTCGACGAACTTTCTATAATAACTAGCCAATCCTAATAAACTCCTAATATCAATTGGAGACATGGGTCTAGGCCAGTTCTACACTGCATTAATCTTTTGATTGCCAACTCGAATCCTATCAAGAGAAACAATATGGCCTAAGACTGCCACATATTCAAGCAAAAATTCACACTTGGAAAATTTAGTATACAACTCTCTATCCTTGAGAGTTTGAAGAACAACTTTGAGATTACTAACATGATCTTCCTCATTCCTCGAATTGATTAGAATGTCATTAATGAATACGATAACAAACATATCTAGATAAGACTTGAATACTCTGTTCATAAGATCCATAAATGTTGCAGGAGCATTAGTTAGGTCAAAAGACATAACCAGAAACTCATAATGACCATAGCAGGTCTTGAAAGCTGTCTTAGGAATATCACTTTCTTTTACTCTCAACTGATGATAGCCAGATCTGAAGTCTATCTTAGAAAAACAAGTGGCACCCTAAAGTTGATCGAAGAGATCATCAATTCTCGGAAGATGATACTTATTCTTGATAATAACCTTGTTCAACTAACGGTAATTTATACATATTCTAAACGAACCATCTTTCTTCCTCATGAATAAGACCGGAGTGTCCCAAGGTGAGACACTTGGCTGAATAAAGCCTTTATCAAGAAGGGTTTTGAACTGCTCTTTTAACTCAGCTGGAGCCATTTTGTACGGCTGAATAGAGATAAGATGAGTGTCAGGAAGAATATCTATATCGAAGTCTATTTCTCACTCAGAAGAGACTCCGAGAATATCATCTGGAAAGATTTCTGAAACTCACTCACTACTGGAACTAACTGAATAGGTTGTGTCTATAAACTAAAGTCATTAACTCATACTAAGTGATAGATGCACCCCTTGGAAACTAACTTTCTCGCCTTATAGTACGAAATAAAATGACCCTTAGGCACTGCTAAACTACTTATCCACTCAATAACTGGCTCATTAGGAAATTGGAACTTAACTAGAGTTTTACAATCAACTAAGGAATAATAGGCAAAAAGCCAATCCATACCTAGAATAACATCAAAATCTACCATGTCTAACTCGACTAAGTCATCCATGGTGTACTTGTAATTGACGGAAATGGTACAATCACGATAAACTCTCTCAGGTAGAATAGACTCATCAACATATGTAGAAACATTGAAAGGCTCAAAAAGTTACTCAGGAAGAATATAAAAATTCATGGAAATATAAGGAGTCATAAAAAAGAGACTCGCTCCTGGATCTAGCAAAACATAAACATCAAAAGTAAAGACTTTGATCATACCAGTGACAACATCTAGAGAATTCTCTTGCTCTTGGTGACTGGTGATAGCATATAGACGGTTTGCGCTTCCGTCTGTCCATGAAGTAGCTCCTCTAGGTGCAGCTCTGTCTAGTGAAGCTGCTGAAGAAGATTGGGCCCTATTGCCCCCATTTCCATGACCTTGCCTGTTCTTAGGTCACTCTTTCATAAGTGACCGTTCTGACCAGACTTGAAGCAACAAGTGGAGCCATCACAACACACTTTTGAGTGGGTCCTACCACACTTAGCACATGCATAAGTCACATTCCCTCCTTATGCCACACTACCTTGAGACTGTGCAGGTCTAGCTTTGAAATTTTGTGAATTCTGATTATTGAACTCAACTTTGTTCCTTGGTGCAGGTGCACTAGTAGATGATGGAGCAGGTCCCTTTTACTTCTGTTGGAAAGATGACTGGTTTGCATTACTCTTCTGCTATCCGGACTCATTTCGTACAGTCTTAGCTTTCTTATTTCGGAACTCTTCCCTATCTCTCGTCTTATGTTCCTCAACCTGCAGCACATGGATCATAAGTTTTGTTATGTCCATGTCTCCTATGAACATAGTTGCCTTACCATCTTTGTTTGACAGACGAGATAACCTAGAAACAAACAAACTCATCATGTTCCTCATATCAGCAACCATTTCCGGAGCTTAGCGGTAAAGTTGGGTGAACTTGAGATTGTACTCATGCACACTCATAGGTTCCTTCCTAAGAGTGAGGAATTCTCTTACCTTTGCTTCTCTGAGCTCATGGAGAAAGAAATGCGCCATGAAGGCACTCTCGAACACATCCCAGCTCACAATCGGTGCACCCTCAGCTCTACCCTTCTTCCATTGGTCAAACCACATTCTAGCAACACCCTTCAGTTGGTATGCAACTAGTTCCACTGGCTCAACATCAGCAACATGCATAACCTCAATCACTTTTTGCAGCTCTTTAACAAAGTTTTTTGGATCCTCAGTGACACTTGAACCAATGAAATTTGGAGGATTCATCCTTAGGAATTCATGGACTCTGGATGTATCAGCCACATTTCTCTCTGTTGCCTAGCTTGGTTGGCCACCACTTGAATCAACATCTGGATAGCTTTTCAGAACTCAACATTCATGATCTCTCTTTGGGGTTGCACTTCTGGTGCATTAGGTACCCCTTGATCCTCGACATTCCTTCTAGCAGGACGACCTCAAAAATCTGTTCGTGGAGGTTGATCTAAAAGATACGCGCACGCACAAGTTAGAAAGAAACTTTATAGAGATTAACTTTATCGCACAAAAAGATTATGAAAAGTGAGATAGTTCCTAAATGTCACTGCCTCATAATTATAGATGTGGCACGCTTCACACTGATAACTAGGACACTAAAGACACGGCTTCATAGACACCCTAGGACTCTTGAACTCTAGGCTCTGATACCAAGTTTGTCACGTTCTGAGCCTACACCCTAGATGTGGCTGACACTCGAGAATCATTGCTAGGTCCAAGCGAACCCTTGGCATGGATTAACTCTTAGCGGAAGACTTACTCAATAATAAGAGAACCTTAAAAGTAAAGCTTTAAATCAAAATAACTACTCAGAATATTTAAAGAAACATTAATTAGCCAAAGTGGCAACTAGAGTCTCAAACATCAATAAATGAAATGAACAAGACTCATGAACTATGTATATCTATCTATGAAACCCCTAATACTATGAAGGATTTCGGTATAAGACCCCCAATCATCCTAACAAACTGAAATGAAAAAACATAATAAAGGGATCCCCCGGAAGCAAGGAGGCTCACCAAATAACTCTGGAGCTCGACTGGATCAACGAAGTGCTGGATGTTGATCCTGATTACCTGTATCTGCATCATAAAATATGTAGGCCAAATGGAATCACTACATGGAATGTACGAGCATGTAAGGGTAAATCTAAAACAAGACATAAGCTTGAACTGGAATTAAAGAAACGACTTACCTCGTCTCAACTCAACTCACCTCAATATAAAGCAGTGATAAAGATGCAATATAAAGAAAAGCTTTTAAAATAGTAGATAGAAACTCAATGCATTTAAAAATACAATACAACTTAGTTTGTATATATAAAGATACAAAGTCACTTCTGGCACACTGCTGGCGCGGCGAGCCAGCCTCTATCCAGAAAACCCAACGAATTTTATTCTCTCATTTTCTGACCCTAATTCACCTAGAATCGAATGGTATCTTCCAAACCCTCTTAGATTCATTTACTCAACTTATATACATGAAAATCTACTCAAAAACCCTCAAGAAAATGTTCATTAACAAGATCCTAGCCTCAAGAACTCAACCAAATATTAAAATTCAAGAATGGAGAACAACACTTCAAGAAACTCATCAAGAACTTAAATTTCTCAATATTTATGGATGAATTCGATGATGTAAATCATGATTGACCAGTGGGTGAACGAACCCATCACTATGGAAACTTACATACCTCTTAGGATCGAATCCTTGGTGAAAACCCCTCAAAAATTCGAAGAATCTTGATTGTTCTTCCTTTTATCCTCTTTTCCTCTTTTTGAACTCCTCTCAAAACCCTAAGCATATTAAGGATTGTCAAAACTGGCCCAAATAAGTTTTGACCCCACAAATAATACTAAAAATGTTTTAAGCTGATGGGGTAAGGAAAAGAACAAAATACCCCTCATTAATCTGGGTAACTTTCCTTAACTGGACAGACTGAATTCAAATGGGCATATCTCTCTCATCCAAACTCGAAATTTAACAAACTTGATGGCATTGGAAAGAGGATTAAAATACCTTTAGTTTGATATCTTATGGGCCACCTAAATCATCTTGTACTGAAAGTAATTGTTGTTTGAATTTGACCTAAAATTCACAACCTAAGCATAACTTGCAAAATTCTAAATTTGTCTCTTTCCAAATTAGTTCTTTCTAAATTTAGCTCTTTCTAAGGAGGAATGTTACAATATCTCCCCTTGGGAACATTCATCCTTGAATGAGATTACTCTAAGTAGACTCCTAGTGGCAATATCTAACCCCCAGCTCAAACACCCAACATGCAAATTAATACACATTTCAACTTAACAGTACCAAGAAAAGAATTAGTACTTTGGTTTGAAGCTTGTCCAGATGAAAAGAGATGTGGGTATCTATTCTTCATGTCCTTCTCAGCCTCCCAAGTAGCTTCCTCAACAAACTGGTTCCGCCATAAAACCTTGACAGATGTAACCTCCTTGGTTCTCAACTTGTGAAACTGACGATCAAGTATCTCAACCGGAATCTCCTCATAAGATAGGATGTCCTTAATACCAATATTTTCAGTAGGTATAATAAGTGAAGGATCTCCCATACACTTCTACAACATTGAAACGTGGAACATCGGATGGACTGCTGCTAACTCTGGCGGTATCTCCCACTCATAGGCTACTTTACCGATCCTCTTGGATATCCTGTAAGGACCAGTATACTGGGACTAAGTTTCCCCTTCTTGCCAAACCTCATAACATCTTTCATGGGGGAAACCTTCAAATAAACCCAATCATCCACCTCAAACTCCAAGACTCTTCTCCTAACATCGATATAGGATTTTTGATGACTTGCGCTATTTTCAACCTTTCTTGAATGATCTTCACTTTCTTCATAGCTTGATGAACTAAGTCTGGTCCTCTCAACCCAGCTTCACGAACCTCAAACCATCTAATAGGAGATCTATATCTTCTCCTATAAAGAGCCTCATAAGGAGTCATCTGGATGCTAGAGTGATAATTGTTGTTGTAAGAAAACTCGATGAGAGGTAAGTGATCATCCCAGTTACCCTTGAAAGCGATCACACACACCCTCAACATATCCTCTAAAGTCTGAATTGTGCGCTCTGCTTGACCATCTGTTAGAGGATGGGAAACAGTTGTCAAATTTACTTTTGAACCTAAACCTTTCTGGAAAGACTTCCAGAATTGTGCTATGAATTGCACAGCTCTACCTGAAATGATGGACACCGGAACTCCATGAAGCATGACTACCACTTGAATATATAACTTGGCATAATCTTCTGCTGAAAAGGTAGTCTTTACCGGTAAGAAATGGGCCTATATAGTCATCCGGTCTACAATTGCCCAAATTGAATTATGCTGCCTGTGAGACCATGACAAACGAGTGATGAAATCCTTATTAATCATTTCCCACTTCCATTTCGGATTATCTATTGTCTGAGCCATACCACCGGGCCTCTGGTGCTCTACCTTGACTTGTTGGCAATTCGGGCACTTAACAACAAACTCTGCAATACCCCTCTTCATAGTTCATACTACTCCACCAATATAATAGACTTCTCTCAAGTCACGATACATCTTTGTGGAGCCCAGATGGATAGAGTATTATCTGGAGCTATGAGCTTCCACCATGATCCTCTCTTGAAGTTCCTCCACCTTGGTTACACACAATCTACCTAGATACCTCAACACACCATCTCCCCCTTGTTCAAAAGCCATCACTTTTTGCTTATGAACATTTGCCTTCAATTCAAGCAAAACATGGTCTTGGTCTTGTTTTTCTTTCACTTCAGATATTAGTGATGATTCAGCCCCATTCATCACCACCACTCCACCTTCATTGGAATCCATTAACCGGAATCTCAATTGTGCAAGTATGTGCACATCTTTGGCTAACTCTTTCTCGCCTTCCTCAACATGGGAAGTACTACCCATAGATAAACTGCTCAAAGCATCAGAAATAACATTAGCCTTACCTGGGTGATAGAGAATACTCATGTCATAATCCTTGAGTAACTCTAACCACCTCTTCTGTATGAGATTAAGCTCTTTCTTACTGAACATATACTGAAGAATCTTATGATCGGTGAACACATCTACATGAACACCATAAAGATAGTAACACCATATTTTTAAGGCGAATACTACAACAACCAACTATAGATCATGGGTCGGGTAATTCCTCTCATGAACCTTAAGCTTTCTGGAGGCATAAGCTATAACTTTGGCATTATGCATATACACAACCCAGTCCAACTATGGACGCATCACAATACACCACAAAGCCTTGTGTACCCTCCGGTAAGGTCAACATTAGGGCAGTAGTCAATCATGTTTTCAATTCCCAAAAGTTTTTTCTCACAAGCTTCAGACATTGAAACTTCCCTGTCTTCTGAGTCAATTGTCAACAGGGATGAAATAGATGAGAACCCCTCGACAAACCTTTTATAATAACCAGCCAACCCTAAGAAACTCCTAATATCAGTTGGAGACGTAGGTCTAGGCCAGTTCTGCACTGCCTCAATCTTCTGAGTGTCAACTCGAATCCCATCACCAGAAGCAATATAGCCTAAGAACGCCACAGACTCAAGCCAAAACTCACACTTGGAAAATTTGGCATACAACTCTATATCTCTAAGAGTTTGAAGAACTACTCTGAGATGAATAACATGATCCTCTTCATTCCTCGAATAAATTAGAATGTCATCAATGAATACGATAACAAACATATCAAGATAAGGCTTAAACACTCTGTTCATAAGATCCATGAATGGTGTAGGAGCATTAGTCAAGCCAAAAGACATAACTAGAAACTCGTAATGACCATAGCGGGTCCTGAAGGCTATCTTTGGAATATCACTCTGTCTTACTATCAACTGATGATAGCCAGACCTGAGGTCTATCTTAGAAAAATAGGTGGCACCCTGAAGTTGATAGAAAAGATAATCAATCCTCGGAAGGGGATACTTATTCTTCATAGTAACCTCGTTCAATTGGCGGTAATTAAAACACATCCTAAGTGAACCATATTTCTTCCTCACAAATAAGACCGGAGCACCCCAAGGTAAGACACTTGGTCGAATGAAACCTTTATCAAGAGGTCTTTCAACTGCTCTTTTTACTCTTTCAACTCAGCTGTAACCATTCTATATGTCGGAATAGAGATAGGACGAATATCAGGAAGAATATCTATACCGAAGTCTATTTTTCTCTTAGGAGGGACTCCGAGAAGATCATCTAGAAAGACCTCTGGAAACTCACTCACAAATGGAACTGACTGAATATGTGGTGTCTCAACACTAGAGTCATTAAGTCGGACTAAGTGATAGATGCACCCCTTGGAAACTAACTTCCTCGCCTTAAGGTACGAAATAAAATGACCCTTAGGCACTGCTGAACTACTACTCCACTCTATAACAGGCTCATTAGGAAACTGAAACTTTACTACTCGAGTCCTACAATCAACTGAGGCATAACAGACACGAAGCCAGTCCATACCTAGAATAACATCAAAATCTACCATGTCTAACTCGACTAAGTCAGCTATGGTGTCCTTGTGATTGACAGAAATGGTACAATAATGATAAACTCTCTCAACTAGAATAGACTCATCAACAGGTGTGGAAACACTAAAGTGCTCAAGAAGTTTATCAGGAAGAATATCAATTTTATAGCAATGTATGGAGTCACAAAAGATAGACTCACACCTAGATCTAGCAATGCATATACATCAAAAGTAAAGACTTTGATCATACTAGTGACAACATCAGTTGAATTCTCTTGCTCTTGGCGACTGGTGATAGCATACAGACGATTTGCTCCTCCGCATTTTCCTGAAGTAGCTCCTCTAGGTGCAGCTCTGTCTGGTGGAGCCATTGAAGAAGATTGGGCTCTATTGCCCCTATTACCACCACCCTGCCTATTCTTAGGGCACTCTCACATGAAGTGACCATTCTGACCACACTTGAAGCAACCAGTGGAGACATCATGACATGCTCCTGGGTGGTTCCTACCACACTTAGCACTTACAGGAATCCAATTACCTCATTGTGCCACACTACCTTCAGATTGTACAGGTCTAGCTCTGAATTTTTGAGAATTCTGGTTCTTGAACTAACCATTGTTCTTTGGTGCAGGTGCACTAGCATATGATGGAGCAGATCCATTTTTCTATTGTTGAAAAGATGACCGGTTCGCATTACTCTTCAGCTGCCCGGACTCATTTCATGTTGTCTTAGCCTTCTTGTTTCAGAACTCTTCTCTATCTCTCAGCTTATCTTCCTCAACCTACTGCACATGAATCATCAGCCTTGTTATGTCCAGGTCCCTTATCAACATCTCATCCTTACCCTCTTTGCTTGACAGACGATACAACCCAGACACAAACAAGCTCATCCTGCTCCTTATATCAACAACCATCTCCGGAGCATAGCGGGACAATTGAGTAAACTTGAGGCTGTACTCATGCACACTCATGGATTCCTACTTAAGAGTGAGGAATTCCCTTACCTTTGCCTGTCTCAGTTCACGAGGAAAGAAACACCCCATGAAGGACTCTTCGAACACAACCCAACTCACAATTGGTGCACCCTCTGGTCTACTCTTGTTCCATTGATCGTACCATACTCTAGCAACACTCTTCAGTTGGTATATTAGCTAAATCAGCTCGGTCAGCATCATCAACATGCATCACCTCAAACACTTTTTCCAACTCTTCCACAAATTTTTTCGGATCCTCAGTGACACTTGAACCGGTGAAGTCTGGAGGATTATCCTTAAGACCTCACAGATCCTGTATGTATCAGCCACATCCTATCGGTTCCATCTTCGTTGACCAGTTTGGTTGGTCACAACTTGACTCAACATTCGAATATCATCCTGGAACTCATCGTTGGTGAGCTCTCCTTGGGGTTGCACTTCTGGTGCATTGGGGACCCCTTGATCCTGAGGATCGGTATCCTCCTAGTAGGACGACCTCGAATAGCTCTTCATAGAGGCATGATCTCAAAGATATGCACAAACACGAATTAGAAAGAGACTGTTGTAGAGATGAACTCTATTGCACGAAAGGAGTATGAAAGAAGTGGGATATTTCCTAAATTTCGCAGCCTCCTAATTATAGATGTGGTGCGCTTCACAGTGATAACTAAGACTGTACGGACACGACTTCATCCACACCCTAGGACTCTTGAAACCTAGCTCTGCTACAAAGTTTGTCACGTCCTAAGCCTACACCCTTGACATGGCCGGCACTCGAGAACCATTGTTGGCCCCAAGCGAACCCTTGGCCTGGCTCAATACTCAGCGAAAGACATACTCAATAATAAAAGAACTTTAAAAGTAAAACTTTAAACTCATTGTCTCAAAATAATAAAATCTGAAATGTATAAGAATATTCAATAGGCCAAAAGAAGGCAGCTTGAGTCTTAAACATCAACAATGGAAATAAAAATGACTTATGAACTACTACTGTCTCTCTATGAAGCCTCTAATACTATGAGTGATGTCGGGACAAGACCCCCGATCATCCTAACAAAACTGAAATAGATGAAAATAAATAAGGGATAAGAGGCTCACCAAACAACTCTGGAACTGCAAATGGTATCAAGGAATCGCCTATTGATGACCCTGATCTCCTGTATCTGCATCATAAATGATGCAGGCCAAATAGCATCATTACAATGAATGTACGAGCATGTAAGTGGATATACTGAACATAACTGATACGCTCAAATTACACCTCCCTAAAGAAGCATAAGCGATCGTTATCTAGTAAAGAACCCAACTTGTAGGTTGGGGTCGATCCCACAAGGAAAAATGGTTTAGACTTTACTTTAACTAACAATTATATTCAATTAGTCAAATTACTTCCAACAAAACAGGTAATAAAAAGGGGGGTTTGTGAAACAAATTGTAAGATTTCAATAAATAATCAGTAATCAAAAGTTGATTTTGGTTGTTATCAAGATGAGAGAAATAACTAGGGTAGACGTGTTCCCCACAAGCGCATAACACAGTAATCTTAGTAATAACAATCCTCTCCTGGTGTATTACATGCAAAGTGATAAGTTATGTATCTCTAAATCCTTGGTCCAACATCTAGAGAATTTCACCCCGCACCTTGATCCGGCTACGTGTGTATAATTTACTAACCCTTACCTTTACCTCGTATTAGACATCATAATCGATGTTTGGCTTAGTTATTACTTCGCATCAATCGACACTAGCCTATTAGATAGTATCACACTAAATCTATGTTGATAATTC
>JAJOOS010015633.1:0-24338 GCA_029582725.1 Solanum chiquidenum
CTTTTAACTTTCTTGTCAAAGTCCCTTAGTTATAGCTTCCATTGTTTGGTTGGCAAAAATTGTTAACTTGGCTACTGTTTTTTTGTTGTGTTCATTGTTATACATCTTTGGCTACCCAATTATCTGATGGTGACCAACTCTTCTCTTTTTCCCATTTATAAGAATATTGCTAAGCCACCATATTGATGTGTTGGTATTAAATGTATGTTGCCTCTTCTAGTCATTTCGTTGGAATTTATTGGTTTCTAGTATGTCTCTTTATGACCCCTCCTAATTGGGTTATTCATTAATCTTCTTGAATCAACATGTATATTCTTATAATTTGGCATACTCTCTTTGCTATTTATTTTTATTGAATCATATTAACTCTATTTTTTCTTTCTTCTTTTAATACATGTGACACCAACTCGAGTTCATCTTGGACTCCATCCTTCTTCCCTTTGCATTCCGAGAGGGCTATAAAGGCCCAAAACTCATATCTCCGAGTCTGTCTCCCTTCAAACTGATTAGTATAAGTGAAGACACTGACAAACAGGTGTACGAGGGCTGGAAGTTAAAATAAACAAGTTCAAGAGGCGAAAAAAGGTTGCATACATGTTTTATACAACAATATACACTAATATACGGACCAATATGCGACCCGTATATATTTGGTATATGTGATACAGGTTGAAAGGCAGGATAACAGGGAAAAATTAGCAGAATTACGGGTTTCGGCAGCTGAAAAATGAATTGTATACACTGATATACATATCTTGTATACATGGGCCAAAGCCCAAGTGCAACAACAAGAAGTTTGGCCCAAAAAAGGGCCCAAATTCAATTTGTCCTTTACTGTTAACCTATTTAATTGTGATTATTTATTGTTAGTTTTTTATTAACTCTAACTTTAAATAACCTAATTAAACTCCCCAAAAGATGAACTATATTCTTTATGTTGGTTTATTTTAATATAATTCATGTTTATCAACTCTTATACTTTTATTGAATATATTTAGTCAAAACCTTTTATTGACTCATCAATTAATTTAAAATAGTTTATCTTTGGTTCACATTCTTATTCCTAAAATGGTTCAAATAAATACTAATTAATCTAGTTTTTGTTAAAATTATAATTACTTGTAATTTAATTCAAATGTTTCATTTTAGGTTCCCTTTTCTTAAAAAATATAATTGTTCTTTGTTTAACTATTTTTTCAAGTTAATATTGTAAATTATTTTTATAATCATTTTTCTAAAAAATAGTCAAAATATATTTTAACCAAGTCGTAGGATAATTGTGTGTTAGCAGGTGCTTCAAATGCCTTAAAAATCTTCTTGAAGCGTAAATAAGAACCTCTTATCCATTTTCTCTAAATTTATAAAGATTTAATCTGTTAAAATCTTTTTAAATTAAGTTTTCTTAATTTCTTTAAAACATTAAGTGGTGACTATTTCTCAAATTGTTTTATACTTAGAACATTTCAAAAATTAATTTTTCTAAAGATGGTTAAATTACGGCATAACAGAAATGACGATTCCGCTGGGGAGTTTAGGTTCTAAACCATAACAGACTTAGGTTAATATTTGAGTTTTTAATATTTGCTTGTTTCATTTTAGTTGTTTGTTTAATTTTAATTGCCTAATGCTTTATTTTTCTTGCTTATGCGATATAAACTGCTTATTTGTTATTGTTTTATATAAATTGTTGATTTGTTACTGCTTAATATAAATTGTCATTCCGTTCATATTTCTCCACTTCTTGGAAATTCACATTATCACACGTACACACGAGGTGTGTTTTGCGCACATGCAAATTTCTTTCAAAATTCTAAAATTTAGGAGAGTTGGCATATGTGCGGGGTGTCCAAATCTTTCTCCGTGTGACCGCGTAGCCTTCTCACTCGAGTAGTCCACTCAGGAACCTTGTGTCTAGTAAACCCACTCTTAGTCAACTAGCGTAGAGCTGAACCAAATCACTCAATTTAGCATATTTGAACTAAGATGACCCAACATCCAATGTGTGTTGGTCCATTAGAAAGACCACCTTGAGTCCAAAATGGCCCACGACCTAAATGGACTATCATACTAATGTGTTTAAATTTGAAGGATGTATACGCTGTTTGGCAAACTGTTATCTCTTGGGGTTAGGAGTTGAATAGTTTGTTCGAGTCGAAGAAGGATCAAGTTACCGTTCCATCCAAAAAGCGGGGACATCCGGAGATGACAAGAAGTCCAAAAAGGGACTTTTCACGAAGGCATGGCTTAGGATGGCACCTTTGCATGGGATGGATTATTTGTATCCATTTTTCCTATTATGTATCCCCATTAATTTTATTCATAAATGTTGTATAAACTTGGGTTTTGGGGTAATGAAATGTTGTCAAATGGCGTAATGCATCCTTCAAATCGATAGGACAGGCAATAATTGTTTTTATGTTATGTATTTTTCTTCAATCAAAGCAGTTCTTATGTGCTTAATTAATTCTTTGTGTGATATTTTGCATTATCCATTATGAACACAAACTAACAGTTTTACCTTTTGCGTTTTTCTTCCTTTTTAAGCGAGAGGTTGATTTATGTTAGAATTTGAAAGTCATTGTTTGTCTGAAGTTGCAAGGGACATGAAGACTTGCGAAATTTGAGTTTTTGGATTTCACAAGATTTTAATATCAAGTCAAAAAGATAAATCAGGTGAGTCCTTGACTATGGGGTCACATTCATTTATTTTTTGTTATTTTGCATGTTGACCCTACTTTCACACATTTCTTATATTTTTGTAGAAAAACCGTCCCCGACTGTTATCGGGGATGGTCATAACAATGTATAGTTCTTGTGAATAATTGGTAGAACACTCAGTTCCAAAAAAGATTCAAAAAGAATACAACAACAAGTGGCTACTATAAAAATTGGAAGACCACATTCAACAGACAGTACAAAGATCGACAGTTAGGAGGATTCAAGAAATCATCTCGAGTTTGTCTAAATCTTGAAATTATTTTATACCATATTTCAACGAACTACACGAACCAGATTCTCATCTCAATGGGATACGTAGGCAACCCTTCTTGGGTTCGATATTAATTTTTTCAAAAGTAAAAAATAAAATAAAATAAAATGTTGTGTGCGTATTTTCAAAGACATATCTACACGAACTACGCACACCTGATTCTCATCTTTGTGGGATACGTAGGCAGCCCTTCTTAGGTTCGGTATTCATTCTTTTAAAAAAATATATGCACATATTATAAGAGTCATGTCTTCAGCTCAAATGAGACCAATGCAATTAGTAGCATGTAAAAATATTTGATACAATGGAGAGGACTGACTTTGTGGTAAATTATAGATTCTTTTGGTACCTCTCATTTGTACTTTTGTGATGCTTGAAAATTCTCTTGCAAGCATTCAAGCTAAGAATAAAAATCAATCTCAAGGTGTCATGTGCATGGTGTGGAGAGCTTTTAGATCAAAATTCAATTGTATTGCAATGTTGATCTAGAACTTGGCCTGAATGTTTTTCAAGGCGAAATCCTGAGTAATGTTTGGTTTGGAAAATGATTGTAGGCCTTTTTTTACTCGATTGTGCCTTTCAAAGCCTACCAAATGACATTAATCCCTAGTTCTCCCCACTTCAAGCCTGAAGCCTTTTTCTTGGATAACCACGTCTTAACCATTACCCCTTTTAAGTGCTTATATGCATTATCCCTCTATTGGCCCAAACTTCTTGAGTGCACCAAAGATGTGCAAATTGTAAGAAAAGAACACGGTTTGAAGTTGTCAAAGGCAAAAGATACAAAGTTTCCCAAAGTCAAGGAAGCAACAAAAAAAAATGACTTCTAAAAAAAAGAAAAAAAGAAAAAAAGAAAAAAGGAAGTTTGAAAGCAATAAAGAAAGACAAAAACATCCCGCAAAGTGAATGAAAGACGAGAAGGAAAAACACTCCAACTAAAAGGTAAAAACTTCAAAACAAAGGGGTGGGAAGAGAAAAAGCCCCACAAAATAAGTACTCAAAAGAAGTTGAAACAAAAGAAAGGGGTGAAGAAAAAGAAAAGCTCCAATAAATGAGGATTCAAAGAAGTCGTAATAAAAAGAGGGACAAAGAGGATCGGCTGTTAAAGACGTATCAATCGTTAGACTCACAAAATCACCATGACGCTCAAGGAGGAATTAAGTCACTCTTATTCCAAATAAATAATCTACCTGTCCCTAAGCCTACATTACAAGCTAATGACAAGCCCTACATGATCTCATTCTAAATGTTCTCACATTAGTGGAGACTTACATAAGGGCCAAGCATATGGTATCACAGTTGCATGCATTGAACATTCTTGTGAGTGTGAGTGCACTTGGAAAAATATCCTCAAATCAAACGCTTCAAAAATGTGTGAAATAAGACTTTTCTTTGTTGTGAGGGCACTTGAAACATGAGGATTGATACAATTCAAAACCTTTGTTTGAAGCAAGATGAACAAATCTTGTTGATCCTTAAGTATGTTTGAGGTACCATTTGAAGCTGTGAGAATTACCTCGAATTAAATCTTAGTTAGAAAAAAGAAACAAAGAAGAAGAAGATAAATTTACATGCAATCCTAATTGTCGGTACCATGTAGTCAAGATTTGATTATCTTCTCACATTCTTTATTTATTTATTTATTTTTAAAAAGTGCAAACGCCCACCTTTAATATCTTTCAAGAAATTGTTTTTAGATTCCTTAAATAATAATTTGAATTTAAAAAAAAAAAAATTAAAAATTATAAAAAGTGACATTAGATTGATCTCGTCAGGGTGAGACAACTATTTTACTTCATTTGGTTGTCTGTCCCAAAACTGTGACATAGTTTTTGTATTCAGGCTTTGAATGTTTTAGGGAATATCATTTTCCTATTTCATCATGTTCATATTGTACATGTTTTATTTAAAAAATATAGATTGAACTGGTTTAGAGTCACCACTTAATTTTTAATAAAAATCAAGAAAACTGGTGTTTTCAAATAGATCAAAATAATAAATTGATTGAAAACTTAAAAGGGGTTCGGGGTTCATATTAGCATTTTGGGAAGGGTTTGAAAGCACCCGAAATGCCCGCTAATACGCGATTATCCGTCAATTAACTATTTGGCTAATATATAGACATGCTTAATTAAGTTGGAAGAGTAAACAATTTTGAAAGTTTAAAGTAATCTCAAGGGAAATATTAAGATACTAATTAAGTAATTATCTTTGCAAATGTGTTTTAAAGTCCAGGAAAATGTGCTCTTACTTAATTATTTAGAAAATTAATTTGGAATGGCTATCCTTTGAGAAATCAAATTGTAACAACCTTAAAACTAATTAAACAGAAAAGTACGCAAATAATGATAAGTGAGCAAATATAGAAACATAAATAATAAGAATGGGCCCAAATCTGGTTTTATGTCCGCCTGGGCTAGTACTTGGGCCCATTTTCATTTTGGGCCTTCGGCCCATTTGAGTCGCCTGCACCTGTCCTACACTAACGTAAAAGAAATATTTTCCTTTGGGACTTAGGCCCAATTTTTTACCAGTCCTAAATTCTAACAAAATAATAAACAAGTGGGCTTAGGCCCAATAATAACAAAATACAATTTTTTTCAAAATTTGGGGCCTTTAGGCCCATTTTTCCCTCTTTCGTATACGCTAGATGTATACCATTGTATACAATCTTATATATCTGCTCCAAACCCTGTTCACCAAATTTTTGGAGGATCTGACTCGGTACAAGAATTTTGGGGCCTCCTTAGCCCCCTTGTAAATACAAAGATACAGTCCGTGAGGACTTGAACGGATTTTACATGCAAAACGACAAACAAAATATAGAATTAGCATTTTTTTTAGCAGAAAATAAAGCGATGGGATAAAGCTAGTTAATAAATAAAAGATATACGACCAATCAATCATTAACAACACAACACTTAAATTATAACTTGAAGGTGAAACTGATGAAGGCTTAGTATTTTTATATCTATGAAGGCTTAGTATTTTTATATCTATGACAACGGACAATGATAGAACAAAAGTCTAAGGAAAGGTTAAAATTCTTTCCAGAAGCTAATAAAGCAAGACACGAAAGGGACCAAATTAATAACCTTGGACTACTAATATCAAAATATATGTTGTCTAAATTAAAATTTTCCAATAACATGAGGAGGAACAGTGACATAAACTTATGAAGTAATTACCACCAAACTAAATTAAATGAACAAAAGACAAACGAGTCTTGATGGACTAACAAATACAAAAAAGGACCAACTAGTTATCAAACACCATCAGGGAATAATCCAAATAAAACTATATTAGATCAAATCAAATTCATGGAAAAAAAAGAGAGTAATTAAACCAACAAAATGCAATTAGCATTCAACTCCCCGAACTATCTGTGATAGCAAAATCCTACATTTTGAGCATGACTAAATTCACCGAATTAGTATTAAAACAATACACCAACGACCATAAGCTAAGCTCAAAATCTAGCCTCATAAACTTAGTGCTTCTAAATCAGGATATATAAGACATATTGGGGACAGATTGGAACAGACCTCGTAAAAATAGACACAAGATAAAGATAAGGGAAGCATGCTAAGGAGTTTACACTTCAAACATCAAAGATAGGCATTTTTTGACTAAAATTTTACTCAAAATGGAGACATAAATACAAATAAAACATGCCATGCTAGGCAGTAACATGCTCCAGAGGCAACCAAAATATCAAATAGAAACAAACCATTGGAATAAGAATGAAACTACGACATATATGACTCGCTAGACCAACGTATTTGGAGAACTTAAGCCTATGTGAATAATGACTCCATGCCAATAACAATCCTAAAAGAAGCATCACCTCATGTTAAAACAAACTAAAAATACAATAATATAGCCTCAATGACATCAAACAGTAGCTTTGAGAAGAGGAATGACGAGTCAAATCTCAAATAGGGCAACAGAGAAATACCAACACTAGATGCGAATCAATAAAACTTCAACTCGAACACATAATGGAATCACGGAGGGGACATATATAGCACATTGACTACCCAAAGGTAACTAACAACAAACAACCATAGAATAAGAACTTTTATAACGTTAGGAGACAGCATATCGAGACAGAGGAGGAGACGAAGAGTATACCACCAAGGAAAAAAATATTACCTCTCTCAATGCAGCGAAACAGAGACAGCGTGAGTAGATAAACGATCTTCCTACCACAAAACTCAAGCGCGAACAACGATAAAAGGACCAAGGCGAGCTCTCGAGTCTCAAGCGAAAACTTGAAGGAACCGATGGCAAAACGAAATAGAGATGTAGTACTTCGATCGGAACTCAAGTGTTCTCTGCTTTAAACGCCCTCTATATATTTAAGCTAAATTTTCTTAAGCTATTATGTGTATTTTGCTCTAAAAATTTTCAAACCCCAAAAAAAAATCCCCCTTCCCAGTGAACAACAAAACCAAATATATAGAAGGGAGAATGAGATTCGGAAATAGGGGAAATGGACCTAAAATCAGGCAAACAAAGGCCCAATTCAAAATTCAAAATATCAAAATCTTTCACCGATTTGGGCAAAAACTCTTTTCTTGATATTTCAACTCATTCCGAAAGGGGAAAGGGGGACGGACAAGTGGGATCGAATCACTCGTCCTTGGGTGCGACGTGGATCAATTCCACACTACAAGGACAAAGGACGCAACTGCTAGCAGATGCTTTTGTTGCTGCGCTCGTACTAGTTTAAGAGGGAAAAGAAGAAGAAGACAACAAATTGCAGGGTACATATTTTTGCTCTCAAACCGTATAGTTTCCGTCTCCTTGTGAACGTTAGCGGAGAGAAATTATTGGTGCCGTTCGAAATCGTCGTGTATTTTGACGCTGCAATGATGTTGCTGCCAGCACGCTGTATTGCTTCCTCTGTTTGCTCACGCTGCTGGGTTTCTTTTTTGGACTAGAATTGGGCCGGGTCGGGAGAGTATTAAAAGTGGGCCGTTGCGGTATGTATTGCAGAATGAAATGGGTTGTTTTGTATGGTATGGGCTAATTTTGGTATGCTGTAGGAATAGGAATTGGGTTCTTAATTAAAGGTGGGAAAAAGGCTGCTACAAAATAATGGAATGGGCTGATACAATTATAAAAGGGTTAAGAATTGATCCATTACCAATGGGTGGAAGACAAATAATAAAATGGCTACAATTGCAAGTACAAAGAATTAAAATATAATCAATTGAGATTAAAACTTAGCCAAATTGAAATTAATTGGTGAAATTTGGCCAAAAGCTAAATAAAACGAACAAATTAATTAATGAGCTTCTTAATTTTAACGAAATAAAATAATTAACTCAATTATAAAATGATTAATTTAATTGCAAACTAGTTAACTCGAAATTATTACTATAATTTAAACTAAAGTAAATTTATAAAACACCTAACTAAAAATGTAAAATCTTTTGCGATGATTTTCAAACATTTATAAAATATCCTAATTATATAAAATATTTATACATATTATTTAAAAATTCCAAAAAGTGACAAAATTACATAAAACTAACTTGAAAATAATTTGAATTTTATAAAGTCAATTATTTCAAATAGTTTGGAATTTTAAGAAGCTCGATGATTAATTTATTTTGTGGAGGTCCAAAATTGGGTGTCAACAGTACATTATTTCTATTGATGATCTTGTTTATGATTCTTTGCATTGTTCATCATCTACAGGATTGAAGCTACATTTGGCCTTATTCTTGGCTCAACTATATATGTAGGCACCACGACGGCTCAATCATATACACGGTGTGTTTTTCTTTTCTCCTTGTAATAAAAACTAGGACAAAATATTTGAAATCTAAGATCTCAAAAATTCACAATAAAGATGTTATCTCCAGCAACTCAAGATTGGCGATCATTTCGAGATTTGTCAAAAGATCTAACTGGGACAAAATTTTTGAGGGAGACCTCAAAAATTCCAACAAGTATTGTCAACTTCAAATGATCTCCTGCATGGCTTGAAGTTCAAAGTCGACTTCAAAATCTCCAGCATTTCCATAATGGAGAAAAATAAATTCAGGATGCGAGTCACTGGCGCCTCGTACAAATCCCCCAGTAAGACATTAGTCACAATAAACAAAGTGGTCAAGAGCAAAATGATGGTTGCTCACATGTGTCAAAGAGATCAGACATTTTGTACATATTCTCTTTTAAAGAATCTTTTTCTTAAGGTTTCTTGACTAAGTCGCTGGCTAAGGCGACATTGTGTCTACTAATCGTTCGTTTTCAAGTATAGGAACTTATGAAAGCATTGAGAAGATGACACTTTTGAGACAATCATAGAGCCATTAAACTCGTTACAGTGGAAAATCATCGAGTCATCCATCTCGTTACGATGGACATCATTATTAATTTACCAAGAGAGCCATTGCATTTTTCATTCACCGAGAAGGCCATTGCATTTAAGTCGCATCTGTTCGGAGCTGAAGGATGTGCACCCTATCTATTCCACATTCAAGTCGGAGGAAACTTACGTTGAAAGATATTATTAAGTCACATATATTTGAAGGTGAAGGATGTGCACTCTATCTCTTCCACATTCAAGTCGGAGGAAACTTGCGTTGAAAGATATTGTTAAGTCACATCTATTCGTAGGTGAAGGATGTGCACCCTATCTATTCCACGTTCAATTCAGAGGAAACTTGCGTCGAAAGATATTGTTAAGTTGCATCTATTCGTAGGTGAAGGATGTGCACCCTATCTATTCCACGTTTAATTCGAAGGAAACTTACGTTGAAAGATATTTCTAAGCCACATCTATTCGGAGGTGAAAGATGTGCACCCTATCTTTTCCACGTTCAAGTCGAAGGAAACTTGCGTTGAAAGATATTTCTAAGCCGCATCTATTCGGAGGTGAAGGATGTGCACCCTATCTATTCCACGTTCAAGTCAGAGGAAACTTGCGTTGAAAGATATTTCTAAGCTGCATCTATTCGTAGGTGAATGATGTGAACCCTATCTATTGGAGAAACTTGCATCGAAAGATATTGTTAAGTCGAATCTATTCGGAGGTGAAGGATGTGCACCTTATCTATTCCAATTTCAAGTCGAAGGAAACTTGTGTCGAAAGATATTGTTAAGTCATATCTATTCGCAGGTGAATGATGTGCACCTTATCTATTCCACGTTCAAGTCGGAGGAAACTTGCATTGAAAGATATTTCTACGTCGCATCTATTCGGAAGTGAAGGATGTGCACCCTATCTATTCCACGTTCAAGTCGGATGAAACTTGCGTCAAAAGATATTGGTAAGTCGCATCTATTCGGAGGTGAAAGATGTGCACCCTATCTATTCCACGTTAAAGTCTGAGGAAACTTGTATCGAAAGATATTGTTAAGTCGCATCTATTCGGAGGTGAATGATGTGCATCCTATCTATTCTACGTTCAAGTCGGAGGAAACTTGCATTGAAAGATAATGTTAAGCCACAACTATTCGGAGGTGATGGATGTGCACCCTATCTATTCCACGTTCAAGTCGGAGAGAACTTGCGTCGAAAGATATTGTTAAGTCGCATCTATTCGGAGTTGAAGGATGTGCACCCTATCTATTCCACGTTCAAGTCGAAGGAAACTTGCGACGAAAGATATTGTTAAGTCCCATCTATTCGGAGGTGAAGGATGTGCACCCTATCTATTCCACGTTCAAGTTCGAGGAAACTTGCATTGAAAGATATTTCTAAGCCGCATCTATTCGAAGGTGAAGGATGTGCACCCTATCTATTCCACATCCAAGTCGGAGCAAAGTTGCATCAAACGATATTGTTAAGTCACATATATTCGGAGTTGAAGGATGTGCACCCTATCTATTCCGCATTTAAGTCGGAGGAAACTTGCATCGAAAGATATTGTTAAGTCACATCTATTCCCAGGTGAATGATGTGCAACCTATCTATTCCACGTTCAAGTCGGAGGAAACTTGCGTCGAAAGATATCGTTAAGTCGCATCTATTCGAAGGTGAAGGATGTGCATCTTATCTATTTCGCGTTCAAGTCGGAGAAAACTTGTGTCGAAAGATATTGTTAAGTCACATCTATTTGGAGGTGAATGATGTGCACCCTATCTATTCCGCGTTCAAGTCGAAGGAGACTTGCGTTGAAAGATATTGTTAAGTCGCATCTATTCGGAGGTGAAGGATGTGCACCCTATCTATTCTGCGTTCAAGTCGGAGGAGACTTGCGTTGAAAGCTATTTCTAAGTCGCATATGTTCGGAGGTGAAGGATATGCACCCTATCTATTCCACGTCAAAACTGACGGAGGCTGATGTCAGATAATTACAGAAAAGAACATGTGATGAATACGGTAAAACATGTCGCTTCACTTTTTAAATTACAGTTTCTACTAACAAGTTTATTTTAGTCCTTGCCGGGAGCATCCAAGAGGATGAATTCTCAAATCAAACCACAAGTGCAGACGACATAAAAAAGGATGCAGCATAACGTGAATTTTTTTTTTTAGCGGCAAACTGGGACATAGTCCAAAAAGGAGTATCAAGCTCTTATGACGCGAGCTGAGGAGAGACTTCCACCACATTCAAACCACACCCCTATCAGAAGGCATGTGAATTTTTCTTTGTGTTTATCGATTTTAATTTCGCATCTAGAAAACTTTTTACTCTCCTTGGAGGCAACTTTCCAATCTGAGTGACAATGCACCAAGAGCTTTGGAAAGTATGTCCGTGTAAGTTCTTGATTATGAGTGTGAAGGTCCCCACATTCATGGGCTCATGGCTAAGAGGTTGCAAACCTCCTTTTCTTACTCGACTTACTTGTCTCTCCTCTAGAACCAAAGGTTATCTTATATAATAGATTTCCTTTTCAACCGATCGAGTCGAACTACAAACAACTTGATTCCTAAAGTTTAAGGATATGTAGGCGGGCTCAATGTTGAAAATTCGACAGTATTCCGACATCCTCTCTCAAATCTTATTCTCGAGCATTCCGGTCTCTTCATAATTTGATATCGGGATAGCTTTCAAATTATTTCATAATTGTGCGTCAAATCAAGAGTATCGAACTACAAGTGGCCTGAATTCTCATATAGCCTGAGATATGTAGGAAACCCAATTTCGGGGTCCGACCATAATTCCGAAAATCCGTTCCAAAATCCCTTTTCTTGAGGATGAAGATATGGTCGGTCAAAATTGGATTCGTCAATTTCATTTGCCTCGAATTTCTTTTATCAATATAAGTCAAACGAGGGACAGTTGTTGACACCTAATTTTGGACCTCCACATTATGGATTAGTCATCGAGTTTCTTCAATTCCAAACGATTTAAAATAATTAGTATTATAAATTTTAAAAAATAAAATAATAATATAGTTTGCAAGTTATTTTAAATAGTTGTATCATTTTTTAAATAATTTTTAATTAATATATGTGTTTTATATAATTATGTATATAATTAGTATATTTTAAGAATATTCGAAAATCGTCTCAAAAAGATTTCGCTTTAATTAAGTATTTGTTTAATTAGTTTAGTTATATAATAATATTTTTTTTGAATTAATTAGTTTACAAGTAGGTTAATTATTTTATTTCGTTATGATTAAGAAGCTCGTTAATTAAGCATATTAATTCTTCTTATTTAAGTTTTAGTCGAATTCACTAGTCAAATTAAATTTGGCTATGTTTTAAATTCAATTGGCCAAACTATCAATTCATTTGGCCATTTTCGTAGTTGAATTTTAAACCACTTATTAGATCTTCTTTAACCCATTTGAGACTAGTTTGGGCCTTTTACTCAATATCCAGCGGTACAATTCAATACCAACAACAATTACAACATTCAACCCAAGCCTAATTTCAAGGAAAAAAAAGAAACCCATCCCACTTTTCAGCAAAGCATATGTACAGCGACCACACCTTGCTCGTCTTCTTCACGCGAGAACAATGAAGAACGCTACAAACCCAAAAATCCAGTTGCAAATCTCAGCCGACCCCCTTTTCGTCCTCTCCGATGCTAACCCTGGGAAACCCATAACCTAGAAGCCTAAACAATCACCTCACGTCCCTTTTCCCCCCCTTTTTAGGGATTTTGAATCTCTTCCACTGCTGCCTTGAAAAGAAGCAAACGAATTCAAATTTTCAACTCATTTCCCCCCCCCCCCAACCTGCCCTAGATTTTCTGTTATTTAAGGCCCTCATCCTCTTCGTCCAAAAAAAAAGTTTTAGAGAAGTGTTGAGAGGGGGAGAATTAAGAGAAGTGAAAGACAGGAAATTTTTACAATAGGCTAGTTTTTCGTTGGTATCGATTCATCGCTTGCTCGAGTTAAGCTCACAGTAGTGGAAAGGTTTCACGGTCAAGCTCGTCGTCCCAGTCGCTGCTCCAAGAAAGGTAATACCGCTCCCTCTTACCGTCTATTTCGATATGGCGTGTTCTATGTTCAAGCTTTGGTATATGTTCTGCTGCTAAATGTATATGGTTACTCATTTACTGTTTTCGTAGTGTCTTTTCTTGTAAATTTTTGGGCTGTAAGCATAAAGAAAGCTTTGATAAAGCTCCTTTGATATTATATATTGGTCGTTATATTTGTTAGCTCGGTTTTGTATCTCCATAGTCAGCTGAGCCACTGCTTCGTTTCACTCGGAATGACTTGATGTTCATCTAGCTTCAATTTAGGATTTGCTTGTAGTATGGTTCTGTTTTCTTCATGGTTTGCTTGCGCTATTGGTTGTCTTCTCTATCATTTTAAATTGTCATATGTGTTAGCCTAATCTCGTAGAATCTATCTCTTCTTGCATAACTTGAATGCTGGCTGTTTTTCTCTTGTATTTCGGCTATTGAAGTCGTGTTTGTACCTCACTGTAATCTCGTTTCAACTTGGCTCACTGTAATGTCATGTGGAACTGGTTTAGCTTTAAAAAAATGTGAATAGGAACCCGATCATCTTCTTTTATTTCCTAAGTGTAGCTTAAGTTGTTTCGGTGTTGTTTATTAGTCAAAAATCTGAAAACTTCAATCGATATTGCGGTCATCCTTCTACTTTCTTTGTATCAAATTTAAGTTTGGTATATTTTTTTATAATATTTGGCCATCTGTTCTCATCGTATCCTTTCGTGTGTCTCTTAATTTAGTCATCATATACATTCACCTGATGTTCTTGAATGCTGTTAATGTTGTGAGTCTCCAAGTTTCATTGATTAGTTTTGGTCAAGTTAGCTTGTTTTGCCCTTGGTTGGATTAAAAATATATTGTTGGTATAGCTTTGGTGAGTCTTAATTGTAAGACAGTAGTCTTAGCTGATGAGTTCAAGCGATATTTTTTTTTTCTTTTAACTTTCTTGTCAAAGTCCCTTAGTTATAGCTTCCATTGTTTGGTTGGCAAAAATTGTTAACTTAGCTACTGTTTTTTTTTGTGTTCATTGTTATACATCTTTGGCTACCCAATTATCTGATCGTGACCAACTCTTCTCTTTTTCCCATTTGTAAGAATATTGCTAACCCACCATATTGATGTGTTGATATTTAGGGTGTGTTTGGTATGAAGGAAAACATTTTTTGGAAAATATTTTTCAATTTTCTCATGTTTGGTTGGATTAAATGTTTTTCAAATCAACTCATTTTTCTCAAATTTAAGGAAAATGACTTCCCTACAAAACTTAACGAAAACATTTTCCAAAACTCTCTTTCGACCAACCCACCCACCCACCCACCCTACCATTCCCCAACCCACCCCCTTACCAGCCCTTCCAACCCCCCTACCACCCCCACGCATCCCCAAAAAAAATTATGTTTGTTTTCAAAAAACATTTTAAATTTTAAAAATTATTTTCTACTCTAGTAAAAATAAAAGATATTTCTCAAAAATATTTTCATTCAAAATCCAAACACAAAATCTTTTCCGGAAAATATTTTCTCCTCACCAACCAAACATGAGAAAATAGGTCAAAAATCTACTTGTTTTCTAGGAAAACATTTTCTAGGAAAATATGGAAAATATTTTCCTTCATACCAAACACACCCTAAATGTATGTTGCCTCATTTAGTCATTTCGTTGGAATTTATTGGTTTCTAGTATGTCTCTTTATGACCCCTCCTAATTGGGTTATTCATTAATCTTCTGGAATCAGCATGTATATTCTTATAATTTGGCATACTCTCTTTGCTATTTATTTTTATTGAATCATATTAACTCTTTTTATTCTTTCTTCTTTTAATACATGTGACACCAACTCGAGTTTATCTTGGACTCCATCCTTCTTCCCTTTGCATTCCGAGAGGGCTATAAAGGCCCAAAACTCATTTTTCCGAGTATGTATTCCTTCAAACTGATTAGCATAAATGAAGACACTGACAAACAGGTGTGCGAAGGGCTGGAAGTTAAAAAGAACAGGTTCAAGAGGCGAAAAAGGGTTGTATACAGCAGTATACACTGATATACATACCAATATGCGGCCCGTATATATTTGGTATATGTGATACAGGTTGAAAGGTAGGATTACAGGGAAAAATTAGCAGAATTACGGGTTTCGGCAGCTGAAAAATGAATTGTAAACACTGACATATATATCTTGTATACACTTGTGTACATGGGCCAAAGCCCAAGTGCAATAGCATCAAGTTTGGCCCAGAAAAGGGCCCAAATTTAATTTCTCCTTTACTCTTAACCTATTTAATTGTGATTATTTATTTTAGCTTTTTATTAACTCTAACTTTAAATAACCTAATTAAACTCCCCAAAAGATGAACTATATTGTTTATGTTAGTTTATTTTAATATAATTCATGTTTATCAACTCTTATACTTTTATTAAATATATTTAGTCAAAACCTTTTATTTACTCATCAATTAATTTAAAATAGTTTATCATTGGTTGACATTCTTATTCCTAAAATGGTTCAAATAAATACTAATTAATCTAGTTTTTGTTAAAATTATAATCACTTGTAATTTAATTCAAATGTTTCAATTAAGGTTCCCTTTTCTTAAAAAAATAAAATTGTTCTTTGTTTAACTATTTTTTCAAGTTAATATTGTAAATTATTTTTATAATTATTTTTTTTTGTAAAATTGTCAAAATATATTTTAACCAAGTCGTAAGATAACCGCGTGTTAGCGGGCGCTTCAAATGCCTTAAAAAATCTTCTTGAAGCGTAAATAAGAACCTCTTATCCATTTTCTCTAAATTTATAAAGATTTAATCTGTTAAAATCTTTTTAAATTAAGATTTTTTAATTTCTTTAAAAAATTAAGTAGCGACTCTTTTCTAAGTATTTTTCTCAAATTATTTTATACTTGGAACATTTCAAAAATTAATTTTTCTAAAGATAGTCATAACACCAATATCTTCAGTTGTTATGATCAATGAAGGATCGCCCCTACAGTTTTTCAACATGGAAATGTGAAACATTGGATGGATTGCTGCTAACTCTTGTGGTAGCTCCAACTCATAAGCGACATTACCAATCCTTTTGGATTATGTAAGGACCAATATACCGGGGACTAAGCATCCCTTTTTTACCAAATCTCATAACACCCTTTATGGGTGAAACCTTCAAGTATACCTAATCATTTACTTCAAACTCTAAGTCCTTTCTCCTAACTTTAGTGTAGGATTTTTGATGAGTCTACGCTATTTTCAACCTTTCTTGAATAAGTTTCACTTTCTCCATAGCTTGATGAACTAAGTCTGGTCCTATCAACCCAACGTCACCAACTTCAAACCATCCAATTGGAGATTTGCATCTTCTCCCATAAAGAGCTTCATAAAGAGCCATCTGGATGCTAGAATGGTAACTATTGTTGTAAGCAAACTCAATGAGAGGTAGGTGATCATCCCAATTACCCTTGAAATCAATCACACAGGCCCTCAACATATCTTCTAAAGTCTGAATAGTGTTCTCTTCTTGACCATTTGTCTGAAGATGAAAAGCAGTACTCAAGTTCACCTTTGAACCCAAGTCTTTTTGGAATGACTTCCAAAATTGTGCAGTAAATTATGCACCTCTATCTGAAATAATCGAAATTGGAACTCCATGAAGTCTTACTACCTCTTGAATATATAGCTTGGCATAATCCTCTGCTGAATGGGTAGTTTTTACCAGTAAAAAGTGGGTTGATTTTGTCATTCGATCCACAATCACCCAAATAGAATCATGTTGTCTGCTAGACCGCGACAAACCCGTAATAAAGTCCACATTGATCATCTTCCACTTCCATTCCGAAATCTCTATATTTTGAGCCATACCACCAGGCCTTTGGTGCTCTACTTTAACTTGTCTACAATTCGGGCATTTAGCAACGAACTCAGCAATACCTTTCTTCATACTATTCCACCAATATACTTCTCTCAAGACATGATATATCTTTGTGGAACATGGATGGATAGAATATCTAGAGATATGGGCTTCCTGCATGATCCTCTTTTGGAGTTCATCCACCCTTGGTACACACAACCTACCTTGATACCTCAATACACTATCTCCCCCTTGTTCAAAAACCATTACTTTTTGCTTATGAACATTTTCCTTCAATTAAAGCAATATAAGATCTTGGTCTTGTTTCTCTTTCACTTCAGACACTAATGATGATTCAGCCCCATTCATTACCACTACTCCTCCTTCGGTGGAATTCATCAGTTGAACTCCTAAAAGTATAAATGTGTAAATAAGCCTTTAGATATGAGACCCTTGAATTCCACACTTTAGCACGTTTTTTAAAATAAAATAAAAAACTTGAAAAATAGAATTGATTTATTTTTTTTAAAAAAAATCTGAAACTAAAAAAGAAAAATATACCGTTGTCACAGAGTTTCGAACCGGTGAGATGAAGCTTAATTTCTAGGGGACTTGCCATTGCTCCATAAGTTTCTCCTTATTATTGAATGAGATCAAAATATATATATCTAAAAAATACAAAAAATTTACCTTATATATACAATGTAATTTTTTGCTAACTCTCTCTTTGCTGATCGTGCAAGTCTGTGCACATATTTTGCTAACTCTCTCTTTTCTTCCTCAACATGGGTGGTACTACACATAGACAACCTGCTTAAAGCATCAGCAACCACATTAGCCTTACCTAGGTGATAGAGAATACTCATGTCATAATCCTTGAGTAACTCTAATCATCTTCTCTATCTGAGATTAAGCTCTTACTGACTAAACACATACTTGAAGACTCTTGTGATCGGTGAACACATCCACATGAACACCATAAATATAATGATGTCATATCTTCAAAGCAAATACTACGGCAGCTAACTCTAGATCATGGGTTGGGTAATTCTTCTCGTGAACTTTCAGTTGTCTGGAGGCATAAGCTATAACTTTATCATTCTGCATTAACACACAACCCAATCCAACTTTGGACGCATCACAATATACCAAAAAACCCTGTGTACCTTTTGGTAAGGTCAATACTGGGGCAGTAGTCAACTACTTTTTCAATTCATAAAAGCTTTTCTCACAAGCTTCAGACCATTGAAACCGTTTTCTGAGTCAACTTGGTCAAAGGGGACGAAATGGGTGAGAACCCCTCGACAAACCTTCTATAATATCCAGCCAATCCCAAGAAACTCCTTAGTATCTGTTGGAGATATGGGTCTAGGCCAATTCTTCACTGCCTCTATTTTCTGAGTATCAACTCTAATTCCATCACCGAAGACAATGTGGCCTAAGAATGCCACGACTCAAGCCAGAACTCACACTTAGAGAACTTAGCATACAACTCTCTATCCTTTAGAGTTTGGAGAACTATTCTAAGATGACTAACATGATCTTTCTTATTCCTCGAATAGATTAGTATGTCATCAATGAATACAATAACAAACATATCTAAATAAGGCTTGAATATTCTATTCATAAGGTCCATGAATGTTGCAGGAGCATTGGTCAAACCAAATGACATAACTAGGAACTCATAATGACCGTAACAGGTCCTGAATGTTGTCTTTGGAATATCACATTCCCTTCCTTTCAACTGATGGTAGCCAGATCTGAGGTCTATCTTAAAAAAACAAGTGGCACCCTGAACTTGATCGAAGAGATCATCAATTCTCGGAAGAGGATACTTATTCTTGATAGTAACCATGTTCAACTGACGGTAATCTATATACATTCTAAGAGAATCATCCTTATTCCTCACAAATAAGACCGGAGCGCCCCAAAGTAAGACACTTGGTCGAATAAAATCTTTCTATAGAAGATCTTTCAACTGCTCTTTTAACTTTGGTAGTGCCATCCTATATGGTAGAATAGATATAGGACCAGTATCGGGAAAAATATCTATACCAAAGTCTATTTCTCTCTCAGGAGAGACTATGAGAAGATCATCTGGAAAGACTTCTGGAAACTCTTTTACTACTGGAACTGGCTGAATATGAGGTATCTCAACACTAGAGTCATTAACTCGGACTAAGTGATAGACACACCTCTTTGAAACTAACTTTCTCGCCTTAAGGTACGAAATAAAACGACCCTTAGGCAGTGCTAAACTACTCTTCCACTCTATAACTGGCTCATTAGGAAACTGGAACTTAACAACTCGAATTCTACAATCAACTGAGGCATAATAGGCATGAAGACAGTCCATACCTAGAATGACATCAAAATCTACCATATCTAACTCAACTAATTCAGCCATGGTGCTCTTGTGATTGATGAAAATTGGTACAATCACGATAGACTCTCTCTACTAGAATAGACTTACCGTGTAGAAACACTGAAGGGCTCAAGAAGTTTCTCAGGAAGAACATCAAAATTCATCGAAACATAAGGAGTCACAAAGGATAGACTCACTCCTGGATCTAGTAAAGCATAAACATCAAAGTTAAAGACTTGGATCATACTAGTGACAACATCTAGCGAATCCTCTTGCTCTTGGAGACTAGTGATAGCATACATAAGGTTTCCTCCTCTGCTTACCCTTAAAGTAGCTCCTCTAGATGCAACTCTGTCTGGTGGAGCAATTGAAGAAGACTTGGCTCTATTGCCCCCTTACCATTACCATGCCTGTTCTTAGGACACTCCATCATAAAATGACCGTTCTGACCACACTTGAAGCAACCAGTGGAGCCATCACAACACACCCCTGAGTGGCTCCTACCACACTTAGCACATGCATGAGTCTTATTACCCCCTTGTGCCATACTACCTTGAGAATGCGCAGGTCTAGCTCTAAAATTGTGTGAATTCTGATTATTGAACTCACATATGTTCCTTGGTGTAGGTGCACTAGCAGATGATGGAGCAGGTCCCTTTTGTTTCTACTGGAAAGATGACCGGTTGGCATTATTCTTCTATTGTCCGGACTCATTCCCTGTCTTAGCTCTCTTGTTCTGAAACTCCTTTCTATCTCTCAGCTTCTCTTCCTCAACATGTTGCACATGGATCATCTGCCTTGCTATGTTCATATCTCTTATAAGCATAGCTCTCTTGCCTTCCTTACTTGACATACGAGAAAACCCAACAACAAACAGACTCATCCTGCTCCTCATATCAACAACCATCTCCGGAGCATAACGAGAAAATTGTGTGAACTTCAGACTGTACTCATAAACACTCATAGATTCCTTCTTAAGAGTAAAAAATTCTCGTACATTTGCTTCTCTTAGTTCACGGGGAAAGAAACGCCTCAAGAAGGCTTCCTCAAACAAAGCCTAACTCACAAGTGGTGCACCTTCAGCTTTATTCTTTTTCCATTGATCAAACCAGATTCTAGCGACACCCTTCATTTGGTATGCAACTAGTTCCACCCTCTTAGCATCATAAATGTGCATAATCTCAAAAAACCTTCTGAAGCTCTTCAATAAAGTTTTCTAGATCCTCAGTAACACTTGAACCAGTGAAGCTCGGAGGATTCATCCTTAAAAACTCACGAATCCTTGAAGTACCAGCCACTTCCTGTCGGTTCTCTCTCTATACAACTTGATTGGTCACAGTTTGGCTCAACATCTGGATAGCTTCCCGGAACTCAGCATTGGTGACCTTACCTTGGGGTTGCACTTCAGGTGGATTAGGTACCCCTAGTTCCTATGGTTCAACATTCCTTCTAGCGGGATGACCTCTGACAACTCTTCGTGGATGCATGATCTGAAAGAGACGCGCAAGAACGAATTAGAAGAGACTTTTTGGAGATAAACTGTAACACACAAAATGAATATGAAATAAGTGAGATAGTTCCTAAGTATCACAGCCTCCTAATTATAGATGTGGCGCACTTCACACCGATAACTAGGACTTTACAAACACGACTTTATAGACTCCCTAGGACTTTTGAGCTCTGTGTTCTGATACCAAGTTTGTCACTCCCCGAGCCTACACCTTGGGTGGGACTGACACTCGAGAACCATTGTTGGCCCCAAGCAAATTCGTGGCCTGACTTAACTCTTAGCGGAAGACTTTACTCAACATAACTGTACTTTAAAAGTAAACTCAAAGCTCAATAGATAATTTAGAATGTATTATAAATAAACATTCAATCTTTTAACAACTGAGATAGACGCCGGGACAACACCGATGACATCCTAATAAACTAAAATGATAAAGTAATGAAAAAGGGATCCTCCGGAAGCGAGGAGGCTCACCAACAACTGTGAAGCTCAACTAGATCAACGATGCGCTGGGTGTTGATCCTGGTCACCTGAATCTACATCATAAAAATAAGCAGGCTAACTAACATCAACATATTAAATGTATGAGCATGCGAGATGAATACTAAAACAAGACATAAGCTTGAAAGGAACTGAAGGAACATACTTGGCCTCAACTTAAAAGCAATAATATAAATGCAATATAAAGAAAAGCTTTTAAAACATGGATAACAACTCTGTGTGTTGAAATATACAATAGTAACTCAATTTGTATGCAAGGGTACAATATAACTCTGTTTGTATATAAAAATACAAATAACTCAATGTATATAAGAATACAAAATATCTATGTGGGAGGTTCTCTAATCGATAGCCATCACTATGAGCTATATGATGATACATCATTTTGCTTCACGTTGCCAGGGCCGTCCTATACCTTGTCGGGGGTATAGATCCTAACTATTAAGTGGATCCACTAGTCTATGCTAAAAAACACTAAGAAATCATCTAAAAAGTATGACACTTTTCTGCCCACGTTGGCTACATGGTTTATGGGGGTTGTGAGTTGTCTGAACTCTCCCCCATATCGGTGCCCAGTACTACTCCCAAAATGTAACTAGCTCATATGTTTAAAAACATAACTCTTTCTGTAATTTGAGATAATTGCTCAAAAACTAGCCAAAAAGCTCTCTGGGAAATTATTGTTTTCTCTCTTATTTAAATGTGAAAACATTTACTCTTTACTGAAAGCTAGCTCAAAGGCTCTTTTAGAAATCGGTGTTTCCTTTCTTGTTTAAATATGAAACAATTACTCTTTGGGAATACATAGTCCCCATATACTCTTTTGAAGGAATGAACTTCACTTTTTACTCTTTACTCAACTCAACACTCAAGTCTTAAAACAAGTTTAAAGCATCTGCAAAAGACTTTTAAAAAGACTCTAAGAACTCTCTAGACTTGGCTCTTAACTTTCCTTGAATTTGGATTTATGGATTCAAGGTTATGATTCATGTTTATGGATGATATCATGATGTTTAGACGTACCTTAGAGTGTAGAAATCAACTAGAAAACATAGGTACGTTTCAAGGGACCTCAAACGGAAAAAAGTGGGAAAGGGTGGAGGACCTGGCGACCTTGACGTACTGAGTGGCGCCAGAGTCCAAATTGCAAAAATTGGGTTGGGGTGTTCTGAGTGGCGCGGCGCCCCACCCTTTTTCCCCATATTTTTGATGAATTTTCGACCCTAATTCATCTAGATTCTATTGGTTCCTTCCCCAAACACTTAGATTCGAATACCCAACCAAAGCATACAACAATCTACTAAAAAACAACCTCAAATCTCATGAAACTAACTCAAGAACTTCTCAACAACTCAACAATCAAGAACCCAATAGAAACTTCAACAAAATCCATCAAGAACTCAATTATTCTACTTTCAAGAATGTAAATACGCTGAAATAAATCATGATTGATGCGTGGATGAATGAACCCAACACTATGTGATCTCACATACCTCGTAGGGATTAACCCTTGGCGAAATCTGCAAGTGAAACTCAAGAATGATGATGAACTTTGGCTTTTCTCCTCTTTTCTCTTCTCTCAAAACTCTAGCGTAATTTTGTAAAGTGTAAACTGAACCAAATCAGTTTAGACCCTAATTAATTCACCAAAAATGATTTAAACCAATTGGATAGGGAAAAGACCAAAATACCCCTTTAAAATCCGGTTAACTTTTCTTATCTAGACAGCCCAACTTCGAACAGGCATATCTCCCTCATACGAGCTCAAAAATTAGCAAACTCGCTGGCATTGGAAAGATAATTCAAAGACTTTTTATTTGATATCAGCACACCTAACTCATCATATGGTGAGAGTTATGGTCGTTTGAAGTTGACCAAAAACTCATACTTAACATGACTTTGCCAAAATTCAGATTTTTCATTCTTTCCAAAAATGGTTCTTTCTAATTCTAACTCTTTCAAATAGCGGAGTGTTATAGTTAGGCTACACCCAATAAGATTAAAGTTTTTCAATGAAACATGGCCAGTGCATTTGCTAGCTAAATCTACTGGTATATTAGCTTTTATCTCATAATTGCACATCATCCTTCAAAAGCAAGAAGGGGTGCTAAAGTTAAAATCCGTAATTATTTTGGTGATGTGTATAGTATGTCACATTGGGTAACTTGACTCATTTTCAATTTGCAAGATCAACTTACATTCACAAGAAATCAACATAATCTGACTCCGCCGAAGAGATCTATCTATACAAATATTTTTTGATTGATTTAAGCCTAAGTGATATTATACATCAAATGATCATCATCTGTTTTTGTTGTAGGTCATCAAATTAATAGGTGTATACAATGGAACATTTTTTCTCTTGATAGGGTTACATAGAGCTGATCATGTGGGGGAAAATAGGTTCACGTGTAGAAAAATAACTTAATGTCTTCAAATTTTTAAAGAAATAATCCAATAAGAGTAGTATTTTAGTCTTATTTCATGATATTATTGTCACGCCCCGTCGAGACTACCCCCGAGACGCGGACACGGGACCTAGGACCACAAGTGATCCCAAGCTAACCCTGCTGGCATGATCATGAGCATACTAAAGATAATAAACGGATGGGGAAGCTAAATCATAATTAAAATGAAAAGATGGGGAATACCCATATACTATAACTGAGATATAAGAAAAACTGATGAGTTTAATACAAAGAAGTTATTAACTCACAACTAAGCTGAATCTAACTATGTCTGAAATAAGCCTCTAA